>CABFWB010000901.1:97403-120714 GCA_902151455.1 Timema bartmani
GCAGGAACATTATTTGAGCCTAGGTCGAATGAAGTATGTAAGCCTACATAGTTTTTCAATCTGTTTATCTGTTTCAATATGGCCACCATACAAAATGTCTTTCATTTGATATTATTCATCTCGAGTTATTTTAATTTAAAATTCAAACCAATCAATCGAATATCTATGGTATGTTTTTAAAATTTGACATAAATTGCGAGTGACGACTGAAACAAGGTGAACAACGGTTATTCAATATAATTACAACATAATACTGATTAAAATTTTAATTGTTTTTGCATACATCTTGATCACTTAGAAAAATAATTGATACAGCAAATACGTTCTCACTCTTTTACTTACAAATAGAGATATTTACTTAAATCTCGTAAGATATGTAAAATAGAATAATATACATTGTTGCAACAACATAATGGAAAAAGAGCATTGCATTCCAACAAAGAGAGTCATTGAATTAATATAGGTACACTTTTATTGAAACTTATTGAGAAAAAAGGAATATTTCGGCCCACCAAAAATCAAAATAATCAACTTCCCATTTCCCAATTCTCCATTTAAAAATGTAGTTTGCTTGTGGCTAGGAAAGTATTAGTTTAAACACATATATTCAACATAAAAATTTCTTACTTTTAATGTCCTACAACCTTTCAAAGGTTTGCGGAGATATGAACACAATTGGTTAATTAAAGATCATCAAAGTCAATTATTAAACATAGCAATGAGATACGCTCTTTTGTCATAGTGTGAAACAATCTCTAGATAAAAATTTAAATAAAATCACTAAAGGTATTTCGATAAAATCAATTTTTATGTATTTTAGCCTTTAAGTAATCTATCCTTAGGCCTAATTCTAGGGTTAGAAAACCCTAGATACCAAGTTTTAGCCTGATGGATTAAGTGGTATCGGCTCCAGGCAGAGATACAGAAACAATGACACACAGATAGATATATTGCAATGGGAAAAACACAATATTTAGTTTAAGGGGGTCATGAAATGTAGATAGATATCCATAGAAAAATTTTATATTTAAAAAAAATCTTTCCTAGGGGTTGCTATAAAGTAAATATCTACTTTAAAAACAAGGAGAAGTTATGGGAGGTGTTTCAATGAAATTCAAAGATAAATACAACAATTTTAGTAACGATGAAAACATGACATAACACGATAATGTAGTTACTTAGCACTTATTTATTTTAACTCGAGGGATCGAGGTATTCTGTTCACAGAACTACTAGATTGTTCTACATTTGAAGGAGAGGAGGGTGTAGTGGGATTATCAACTACTTAGATTATATCAAATTAGTGTCACAGTTTGTAATGCAGGTGTCCGAAAAGTCACTGTGCACTGAATTTACTATTTTCAGTAATTTATTAATAAAGAAATTTTTACTGAATTATAATGAAGTGAAACGAATATGCCAAATGTAAGTGTCTATGCTTCTTATAACCGTCATGTTTCCCTCTCCTACAGTTGCGCTTGCTATGGTAAGTGTAAATGTATTATTACATTACTACAGTTAGTACATTCAGTGAACAGTGACTTTTAGGACACCCCGTATAACTCCTAGAACTAAATAGCTGTAAAAAAACTTTTAAAGTTAGTTGTGAGGAACATATTTGACAAAAATAAAAAGATACGGTTAAATCACTACGATGAGAGAGTAATGGTATCCTGACCCTGTTTTGAAGTCTCGCCTTTTCTCCTGATGAGTTTTTGTTGGTTTCCTAAGATTATATTATTGTATTATATTAAGCAGGTTTGTTTAGGTAGACTAGATGAAAGCCAGTAATGACATGTTCACCTTCACAACAAATTTCTTATGGAGCCTTTTCAACATGTCTTTAAATTGACTTCTTACTGTTGTTTGGAATAGTGCTACCTATATTTAAAAGTATATATATTGTAAATAAACTATCTTAAGTTAGATATTATAGTGAAAATGTGATTTTAACAAATTATACTTTCCCTTTAATAAATAAACATATTAAAAACATTGACAATATAATGTAACGTCTTCTTTTGGACAGTATTTATTCGTACTGATGTGGCTAGCCAATTTTTTAAATTAGTCACAAATTAATTTTTACTTAAATTAAAAATAAAAATAGGTAATTCACTGAAACGCGCTCTTTAGTCAATATAATCACTGACAGCCCATCTACCCAGCTACGTTAATATTGCCTATAGATATAATTGAGTTTGAGCTAAGACTGATATAAGAGGAGGCTAGAGAGAACACCTCAAGTCACTGCTTACTGACTGTAGCGCCAGCCAGATATGTTAACATTACATGTGGCAAGAATGAGAACTAAGAGTGAATGAAAGAAAAGGGAAGAACACGTCAAGTCACTTCTTACTGACTGATCTGCCACTGAACTAGGTTAACACTACCGTCGTTAACAATGCAAGCTAACACGGATAATACAAGAACCAGAACTTGCTAAAACACACCATTAACCCAAACCCACAGGCAGTGCCATCTAGAGAGTAATCCTAACTAATTGTGTGTGAGCTCTCTTACCTTAATTAGCCCAAGGTGATGACAGGATGAAGGATCTATTTCGACCACAACCGACAGATTCTCGACTTCATGTTGATCTAGCGCCTCGGGCTATCAATATTGTTGAGAACAAACATAGCAGCGCTAGCGGTACAAGCTGCCCGTACCTATGGTTACTCAGTACATTGTTCGAAACCAAGCAACTATTGGGATCGCTTGGGGAAGAATGCCGGATAAGGATATTATTATTATTATTATTATTACATATTCCCCTATTCATTCCTATAGCTACAATAATTTGTGTAGATATGAGGAGAGTATGGAAGAATCTAAAGAAAGTGTACCCACACCCCAACACACCTGGCAAGTATTTAAGTCCTGACTTCCTCGTCATCGGCAAGTCAGACCACAATAATTCCACGTTTCCATTTATTCAGGGGAGAGCTATCAAATGCAAGGCCCGTGTACCTATTATAGGTTTACGGACAGCCGTATAGGAAGAGTTGAAAATATTTGATTGACGGAGATTGTGAGACCAAGTAATGTTTTGGTTATCTGTGGTAATTTTCCCCACATTTTATTTAAGTTTTAATATTTCCATATATACAATATGTATTAATCAAACCACTTAGAAAAATAATGTTATGAGCCACATTAGTAGGCAGGTGGACTAAATATCAGGCTCTTCTAGTATAATGTGCTGGTAACAAGGAGGTTGAAGTTTAAGTCCTGAATGAGTTTATTGAAAGTGGTTTTCCATAAACATCTTCCCATTCTCCCTCCACTTCAATGTGGGTAAACTACCTCAAAATTCAGTCTTCAACCTTAGGAAGACGTGGTAAAATAAATATGCTGTGCTATTATCAAGATACGTTCTAAAAGCACATGGCTTATTTACCTCGGACTCTAACCAGCTCAATATAGATCTCGATATGCGTGAGTTGTTTATTAGCTGCCCCTGGATTAAATTGTCTTGTTGTCAGTTATACCTCAGTTTTAGCTTCTGTGGTGCTGACTGACAGATCACAGCCTACTTCTGACGGCTTTGAAAAGCTACCAGACCAAATTATGTATACCTACGCCGAACCATATGATCTGCAAAAAACATGTCTTTAGCATCTGTCACTTCTGACAGTCAAAATTTAGATATATACCTAACTGTTGACTGTCAGAAGTCAGCTGTGAGCTGTCAGTCAGCACCACAGAAGCTAAAACTGAGGTATATCAGGTAGTTACGTAGACAAAGACTATAATATCAGGAATTGCTACTAACGTTTATGATGAGATTAATACTGCATAATATTTATTGGAAATTTATTGGATTTATTGAGAGACGTATTTGCGATTAGATTGACATACTTTATCAAGAATAATTATTTTTTTATATCGTTTAATATATAAACCAAATTGGAGTGTGGAAAAGTGATTGGCCTTTCCCTAATTGCTACACTGGTTTGATCCAAATCCAGAAGGTATCTAGAGAGGGCCCACCAACAGCCATATATACTCTGTACCATTTCTTTTCTCAAAAGACTCGAGTCAAGTGATACACTTTCACTTTAAAAATAATTGTAGCTTTGTGAAAGGGTTGAATATTTTTAAAGCCATTTATTTCGCGTTCTTTTACGTAATGTTCGGTAAACAACTAAACAAATTAATTGTTTCCCTGTCAATATATCCTTCAAGTAACAAAATACAGTGGAACTTGACTAATTTGAACTTCCGTAATTTCAAATCGCCTTTAATTTGAATTTTTCGTCCGGTCCAGTGAATTTTATAAAAAAACAAATTTAAAAAAATCGTGGATGATTTGAATTTTGTTTTGGTTATTTCGAGTTTATTTGATTTTGTCGTTTAGTTTTTGTTTGTTTTAGTTTTGTTAATACATACTGTACAGTAGTGTTTGTGTGTGTGAATCGTGATTTCACTGTCCAAGCCACAGTCCTATAAATCATTAACTTTGGCTGAAAAAGTAGCGGTGATATAGGAAGTGGAAAATTGATTTTAAAAGAAATCAGAAACTGCAAATGTCTTTGAAATTCCCCTAAACACACTTTCAACATAAAAAAATTAGCAATGAAAAGGAGAGTGAACACGATAGGAAAAGATTAAGAGGACCTGAAAACCCATATGTGGACAACTGTGTACTGAAGTGGCTCAAATAAGCGCGAGACAAGAAAGTCCCAGTGAGCGGCCCTCTTCTTGGAGCAAAGGATGAACATTTCGCATCTGAATTAGAAAAAACAGACCTCAAAGTGAGTCCAAGGTAGCTATATGGATTCAAACAACGAAAGTGAGTTTCTTTCAAAGCTGTGAGTGGTGCTGTTGATGTGCGTTCAGCCGATAATTGCAAGGAAGACTTGAAATAAATTATCTAGGACATAGTACCAAAAAACATTTAACGTCGACGAGAAGGGACTTTTTTACAAGTGTACTCCTAACAAAATTCTTGAATTTAAATATGAACGGTGGCGTAGGGGGAAAGTTTAGTAAAGATCGAACAACACTGTTAGTTGGAGCAAATATTGATGGTACTGAAAAGCTGCCGTTGTAAATGATTGGAAAATTGTCTAATCCGCGTTGCTTCAAAAATTCCAGTGGAATACGAGTCAAATATAAAAGTATGGATTACAGGTGATTTGTTTGAAAAATTGCTTTTAAAATTCGACAAACAGTTTGGCAAACAAAATAGGACAATCCTTTTATCCATTGACAATTCCACTGCTCATAACAGAATTCCCCTTTTGGAAAATGTAAAGTTCGTTTTTTTCCCACCAAATATGACATCGGTTATTAAACCTATGGATCAAGGAATAATTAAGAACCTAAAACATTTCTACAGACAATTGTTGATTAAAAAAATTCTTGCTGAAAATTTGTCTACTCAGAAAACACCGCTTGACGTTCTTCAAGCATCAAGAATGTGTAAGCAGGCGTGGGACCAAGTGAGAGTTGAGACCATAAAGAACAGTTTTAAAAAAGCTTGCTTTATCAAGAAAAAAAAAGCTGGAGAAACTGTAACTGAAGCTGCGCCAGATATTGACAACTGGGAGGAAGTTACTCCTGATCCTGCTATCTCTTATGTGGACTTCAGCAGTTTGGATTAAGATGTTGCATTGTGTGGTGAAGTTACTAGTGCCGACATCGTCACCGATGTTCTCAACAATAACATCCAGGCTGAGGATGGAGCATCTGGTGATAAAGAGAACAATTCTTCACTAGTTCAGGAAAGGTCTATCCCGATTACGGCAGAAGCCATGAACCATATCCAGGAACTCGTGTTTTTTTTAAGTCACAACAATGTAAGTGATTCAATTTTCAAGTCAATAGATTAGTTAGAATCATACACTATGACTGTGAGACTTAAATCAGGAAATCAGATTAAAATCTTTGACATTTAACTGTGAACTGAATACATCCAAATTTATTAAATAAAGTTTTTGAGCTTGGTTGTAAGCCCAACTGGGTTTCTTTTCAATAACTTTTAATAAAATGATTTAATTCAGATTTTTGGATAGTTCCATTTTTTCCTGGTTCCGTCAGGCTCGGCTTATCCAGGTTACTCTGTAGTATGAAACTGATGTCAAAATGTCTTACTCTAGCGACGAAAGTTCTATACAATTTGGAGAATTCACTAATGAATATGTAAAATAACAATTTGTAGCCTCCATTCTAATAAAACATGTTTCTTCATATATTGTTGATTTCATACGAATGTTAGCCACACCAGTTGACACAAAGCCAAAAGAACCATTCTTGATATAAAGTGAATTGCTATTAATGGTATTAATGGAGAAGTCAGGGTTCGAATATCTGGTTGAACCGAAGGTCATTTTTCTATTCTCACACCACTCCAGACTTAAAAACCACCATGCGCATTTCTACTAATTAAATTAATCTACTGATAACAATATTTTACAACCAAAGTCTGATTCTCCAGAAATAAAACAAGTTTTCCACCAAATAAACTCAAAATCAATGTTCTGTTTTAGATAGTGAAATAATCATTACATTAATTTCTTGATTTGAATTAGTATTTTTAAACATAGTTTAGTCCAAAAGGTAGAGTTGATAAAGATAGTTTTAGGATATTGTAAAGCCGCATTATCGTGAATAGTGGATGTGAAAGCTATATTGAAAGATAACATGTGTATAGCCACCCAAAGTGTAGCCAGCCAAGATTCAAACCTACACTTAACAATCATCAGCAATTTAGTATTTTATTGAGGATGCCTTAGACAAGTAGTCTCAAATGCAAATTAATTGAAAACAATATTCACAAACCTGGAGCGTGCTGTGGGTAGTAGCCTATAGAAACGTGTTAGCTTTGTATTCCTCCCCCGGCATCTTACTACATGTCTGGACTAAACCAATTCTTATAACGCGAGTATATAAGGCATGAGGATGGTAGACTTGAAATCTACCCGCATTTGCTGATAGGTAGGGTGAAAAATCATGGGGGAGTATTAATTTCAGTACATCCAATCCGTATTCTAATTGAGACCTTCCCGTCAGTGGCAGACCAGACGGGTCTAACGTTTATTTAACGTTCCCACCGATGTGGGTCTATAATAGCTATTTACTCCTAGGCATATATATATATACCATGAAAATGTATTCAACTCTAATTTTACTTACGTTTATGTGGGCCAACGAAATCCTCAATGCAATATATTTTTTAATTAAGTAAATACAAATCCTCATCATTAAATATCTAAAGTAGCCTAATAGAAAAGTATAGCATTATCTTAAATAATTGAAAATGATTTTATTTTGTTATTCAATACTAAGAGTACTGTAGAATATTCTATATAAATGATTATGTAATATAGTTTCAAAACACCAAAAGAGTGACCCATCCTATCCAGCGTAAAGCTTCTGTTAAGAACTAGTTCTAAATCGTGGCAGAAAGTTTGACATCGCAATTCTTCCTCTTCTAGAACTTTCTGTGTGTGCGTCGAGTGTTTCACGAATTCTACACATGTTCCCTTCCTTTTTACCCAATTCTGCCACGCTATTGGTTTAACTTCTATTCTTGCCCATGTGGCTCAGTCTTAATACTATGGTCCACTAGCTTAAGTAATCTAAGCGCTGCCTGTGGCAGGCTAGCCTTAACCTAATTCAAATTTTCTTTCAGCATAAAATTAATTTTTGCTAACCTTTTCAAAACTTATGTTTTTGTATTTACTTTATTCAAATTTTGAAATGGTATTTATTAGGTCACCTTTGTGTATTTTGTTGACTTATCCTTTTGAGGCAACTTTGTGGCATTTGAATGTTAAAATAAATTCATTATTTAAGGGTTGCCATCTCGTCACTGGATTTTTTTAAAATTAATGTTCCACTGGAGGTCACTATATTGACATGAACACTTTACAAAGTAGATTTATTATTTATTACGGCCGTGTTAGGCGTAAAGATACTTTGTATATAACGTACGGTTTACTGCCAAGATTTTGCCATGCACTTATTACAAAGTAAATTAATTATTTATTAACATCATGATTGAAGAAATATTTCATTTTTAAATTACTGTTTACTACGGATTAATTAGCCATGCTATTAATTTTATTAATTACGTTTATGGACGTATCACTTATCTAAACATTATATTTGGTAAATTTTACAAATGGCGTTAGCATATTACAAAGTAGACTTGTTGTTTACTACCTTAATTTTGGGAATAGAAATAATTAGTATTTGATTTACTGTTTTAATACCAGCCTTTAACTACTCACTCTGTGTTACCTTGTTGTTTGTAATGAAATTAATTTAACTTTGATTATTAAATATAACTGTTTACTTGGAATTCTTCTACATATGTACTATTCTTATCTGGGGCTGTTAGGGTCGAGGGTTAACCCACAATAAAATGAAATTTTAGTAGTCCATTACATTTTCATTCACTTGAGCACAGGTCTTGGGGTCCGAATATACTATAGGACTGAAGAACAAAAAAAAAACACAATTACTGTCTCCAAATCATCGTGAGAAGAGATGATGAGGGAGGGTGAATTTTGATATCATGTTTCAATCAATACTATAATTTGATAAATAATTAAGTAAGGAAGAATAAATAGCTCTTGCTTTGAAACCACCAGAAATAAAATGATAATTTTAGTTTTTTTCAGTTCGTATGTGAATTAGGGCAGGATGTTACTTTAGAAGTATTAGAGACAATATCAATTCTGCCTCTGGTTCGATATGGCACATGGACTGAGAGTTTGTGAATCCTGTTTATAGACTATGTAGCCACAAGTGTGTGTGAATATTAATTTAATGTTTAAACTGATAAATATAAAAGAAGGTTCCTTACTTATTAGGCCGGTTGTAGTGAATACAACGGTCCTAAATAATCCTGTGTAAAATGAAGTGACAAAACCAAACTAAAACCTACTCGGTTCTATTAGGATGCAAATAAGCCCAAGAATATATTTACTCTCTTATAGAAAGAACAAAAGAAGCGTTTCTAATTTCCATCACGTACCTATTCCAACGTAGACATTTCTTACTTCTAATCTAAACACTTAAACGGATTCAAACACCTGCTTCTTCTTTTTTAATTAAATATACTCGATACGATTTAGGACTTTACTTTAACTTTTAAAAGTGTGGTTAATGTATTCAATACAGAATAGTACATTGTATAGTTTTTAAGGAGGAGGTTTTTCAATTGGAAACATTATTTGGGTGATTTAGAATATTTTGGATCCAGATTTTACTTGAAAAGGATAAGAAAACAGGATAGGGGGTTTGGATTTTGAAAATGTTTTCACCGCTTGCCACTCTATTCAGACTGTTTTCATTGTTGTTGTAAGAGAGAGTATATAGGGATAAGGAGGAGGAAGAGGTATGGTGTGCTTTTGTTTTCGGAGTAATAAAACTTTGAATTGCTCAATTTCATCTCTCTGAGAATGTAAACGAAGAGGTATAGATGAACGAAAGGGGAATGGGCGGTAAAGGAAGATGAGGTGAAAGGGTGATTTTTTTTTTAAGCTTTGAGTGGTAAGAAAGGGGAGGGGGAGTTTTTAAGACAAGTAGGTTAGCTTGAATTTGTAATGAGGTGAGAGTCTAAGAGGGAAGCGATTCTGTAGACGAAATGTAGTCTTCGTCGCTGTCTTGAAGCACAGTGGCTCATTTTTCGGTGAATCGCCAGAGAAAAGGAAACAGTTTGTCACCGTCTTTGTGTGTCTCTAAAATGTGACAAAGTCGCTTATATGGAGGAGTGGTTACCCCCTCCCAACTTCACCGGCAAAAGGGTGAAGGTAGAGAGAATCCGCTTAATACTGTTTTATAATTTCCTTCAGGAAGATATAATTTACGAGACGTGTCGAATGAATGCTTAAATATAATGGAGTAGAACTAAGGGTAAAATAATGTGAATCTTCCTCGTGCGACCTGGGAAATTTGGTAGATTCAAAAAGAGACTTTGGTATTGTTATTACTGTCGTTGTATCGATAGGTAGACCCTACTTAAACACATATGGAGTCACTAGTGTCCATTTAACCCCCGTAAATAGTTTAGACTTCCGTTCTTTTTAAGGATTAGAATAACCAACCTGAATTCAAACAAAGTTTTTTCAGAGTTGTACAATTCCTCAAATTCAACTATTCTCACTCTTAGCACACTAGCGATATTAGTTCTATGCGTATTATCCGAACGTGTTGTTAGACGTTAAAACAAAACCACAATAAAAAATAAGCAATAAAATCTCTGGGTATTTCAAATTAGATCATAATTTAAATAGGTTTTAATACAATATGGCCGACAAAACAAGCTCTTGTGAATTTACTTGATTGTTATGAGGCCTTTGAGAGTGATATAATTTAGGGCAATAAAGTGATTTGGTCATCCCAATGCATTATTTAAACTACCAATATTCATTTAAGGAAACTCTAAATATGTATATAACCTACAGTAGGCGTATATTGAATCAACTGTTGTTTTTTGAATGAACGTATTATTAAATGCAAATATATAGTAATATAGAAATATATACGGGACTTCTTTGAGATCAGGCTGATCATAGTGTTTACCTTAATATTATAGAAAATGGGGCACCAGGTATTTAGAAAACATCCCTGCTTAAAAATAATTCTATGATTTGTTGTGTTACATTATAATGTTCTTTTACTTGTAATTTATTTATTAGATTGTTAAAGTATAAATATTTTAAGGTTTATTCTGGCAAGAGATTTATCCACGCTTGTACATTTCCTTGGAAGTCAAGAGTGTTGGGTTGCCATCCTGCTGAGCATAGTATATATCTCATATAGATTGCATCCTGTTGACGAGCGAGCACGGTGCGACCGATGGACCTTCCTGGCTTGTTGGACACATCAAGATCAGCAAGTTTAAGTAATAGTGATAACACCTTCTTTAGTGGTTAGTTGATTAAAAAGTAGGGGCGTAGCTTCACCCCAGTTAAAGAGAAGCCATGCTTGTTGCATGAGAGTCATCCTCTAGACACCATTGACTAAAACACGGTGGTAAAAAATGTGATTTGGTGGTTCCCCCACCGGAGAGTCAATCGCGTGTCTCTAGGAAGTTTTGCGAGTCCCGTTATCTTGCATGATCTCTCGTTTCGGGTGATCTACCTGTTTACCTATGTAGTAGTTTAGTCATCTGAATTGATTAATAAATATAAATTATTGGACTAACACTCGAGTCTCACTCCCCACGAACCATCCATTCCAACCCCTACCACTCGGGGTCCATCCTAACCATGTAAGTCCCTACGGTGCCGCGGTAGTGTTGCTGTTAGGGTTGGCTACCGGACACCCAAATAAAAATAGGGGACGTTATATAGTAATGTCAGAAGTGAAGATAGGGACTTTTTAAAGTGTTTCCGAAGTGAAGATTGAGTAATAAAGTGATATCAAAATGGATTAAGTGATATGTAAGTGATAGCATGCCAGGACATGATTAAAATATTATAAAACTGATGTCAAGGTTAGCAGATTAGAAGTTCCACTATGCGTGCTGCTAGCTTGATTATGCTAGCTGTGGAAGAAAGGCAATATGAGCTTATAAAACTTTGTACCGCAAGCCACGAAAGGAGTGATAAACGAACGTGTGAGTATATCAACTGCTATCGGTACAGAAGAAATCAGCATCGAGAAAGAAGATAGCTCGGCAATCTCAAACAGCATGAATAGACAGCTGACAGTAGTGACGTCACAAACATCATTCACAACGTCACCCACCACAACAGCAAGAACAACAACAACACCAAGGTAGGGAATTGTACTACTTTGATATGGTTTAGCCTATTTTGTGTGTTCAATTATTATTTAGGATGTATTTGGAATTCTGAAGTTCCATTTTTATATTCTGACAAATAATTCCAAAATTTAAAATTATCTATTGCAAAATTTTTATCAAGTCCACCCCCCTCCCCAGTGAGATTAAAAGGACGAGACGTCAACTTACAAACAGCCATAGATATTTAATGACACAAACTCATGATTTAAAAGTAGAAAATGAAACTTTAAATCAAGATCATATAAACCATGCTGCTAATACGAGTCAGGGAAAAGAATCAATAACAGCCACCATGTATGTTAGGAATTTCTCTCTTATTCCTAGTATACTTGTATTTCAAGGCAGGGCAGATAATTGTGTGAGCACCTTTTACGCAAAGTTAGAGCAGTCAGAAGAACTATGTGGGTGGACTGATAATGAAAAATAGCAATAGCCAAATTACGGGTTTCAGAGGAAGCACAGGATTTTACCTTGTCGTATAGTGAATGTAGGGAATCTACGACTTATGAAGCCCTGAAACAACAGCTTGTAAAGCGCTTCAAGAGGAAGAATATTACCAGGTATTATCGAGAACAACTTATCCATAGCATGTTACGTTCGGATGAAACTATAGAGCAATTCGCGGATAGAATAAGAAAAATCAACGTCAATACGTATGATTTAGGGGAGAGTACAGAGGGTAATGCTGCAATAAAGTTTGAGGTGGACCAGAGAGCGTTAGATGCTTTTCTAAATGGGTTGTATGGGAATTAAGTAGACTGACAGGGCCTTCAAGACCTATATCGTTCCAAGATGCAATAGAATCCGCAATGGACATAGAAGTTGAAGACAGACGAACTGAAAAACGCGTTTTTACGAACTACGCTGAGGTTAAATATCACAAATGTAGAAGATACGGTCATTTAGCTAAAACTTGTCCAATCAACATGTTAGTTTGTTTCCATTCTCAGGTCAAGGGACATATATCCAAATTTTGTAGGAAAAGATTTGAAGGGAGGAAACCTCCCCCAAACGATCAAAGGATTGGGCCAAGCCACGACCCCAAGTCCAAAAAAATTCGTCACTGTAACTTCCGCTGACAGTGAAGACTCTAGTGTAGAAGAGCTTATAGTTCTTGCAAACTATAAGGGAAAAAAATGCAGGTTGTTAGTCGATACAGGAACTCAAGTTTTAGTAATGTGGCAAGAAGTTGTGGGAAATAGAGATATTTCCAAATCTAAGTACGAAATTGCGGGTCTAGGAGGACGAAGAATTTCCAATTTGGGAGAAAAATCTGTGATTATCAAGTTGAACCACGATAATTATGTCGTAAATGTACAGGTTGTAAATGCCATCTGTCACCGCAATGAAGGCATACTTGGGTTAGATTTATTGTTGAAAAACCAGGCATCTACTAACGTAGAAAAATTGAAGTTGAGCTTTCATCATAAATCTTATGATTTAGGAACAATAGCCGAGATGGACCCTCCCAAACTAATGCAGTTTTAAATATGAGATTAGCTACCTCATCCTGCGCTGTGGAAATGGTTCCAATTCTAATACGTTTAATGCACACGGAAGAAATTCCCCCAGGTGCAAGAAAGATAATTCAAGCTCAAGTTAAACTCCCCGAAGTAATTGACGAAAAGTTACATTTAGTATAACCAGTTATACAAAGCGATACACTGGAAGATAAACACTGTTATGTGTCCAGAAGTGTTTGTGTTGCCATACAGGCAGGGAACAGGGTCAGAGTCCTTATAAGGGTTGTCAATATGAGCCCTGTGGCTGTTCAAATACTACGAGGGACGGTAATTGCTAGCGTTTGTTATGTAAACAAAGATGACGTCATCTGTTGTGAAAACTCACGTGGAAGTTTGTATGCCCCGGACCTTGTATTAACTCGGGGTAAGGGTCAAATTTAAGTTGTACGAGCTTGTGAGGTTAAGGAGACTGCAACCCCAAAATTTGAAGCTGCAGTGAATCAAAAACTAGATCATTTGTCAGAGGAAGATAAAAACATTTTGAAGCCTATTTTAGAAAGTCTATGGATATCTTTATCGAAAGATATAATTTACCTGCTACCCAATTAGTACACCATCGAATACATACTGGAGATGCGAAGCCTATATCACAGAAACCATACAGATTACCTTATCACCAAAGCGCCCTAGTTCAAGACATGGTTGAGAACCAGTTAAAGGCCGGATTTATCAAACCCAGGGAAATACATGATCCACCATGGAACTCCCCTATAGTGATTGTAAAAAAGAAGTCTACAACAGGACATCCAGGATTCCGATTTTGTGTTGACTATGGACGTTTAAATGCAGTAAATACCCCAGACGTTACATAATTTAGTAAAAACTGTTGAAAACATGTCTAGGTGTAAAGTATTTTCATGCCTGAACATGACTAGTGGCTACACACAACTATGTGTTCATACCGACGACAAAGCAAAAAGTCTTTTATAACAACAACAGGGGTTTACATGTGTGTTATAATACCCTTTGGTCTCAGAAATGCCCCGGCTACGTTCCAAAGACTGATGGATGGTATATTATATGGGTTTACACCTACTCAAACCCTGGTTTACCTAGATGCCATAAAAATATTTAGCAAGGACATGGTAGAGCATGTTGAATAACTGCGGGCAATTTTGAATCGGTTGCACCAGGCCAATTTATCCTTAAATATTGATAAATGCCACTTCGCAGCCTCTCAGGTAGGGGAGACCGGGGCATGTTGACGAACGGGGCAAGATGACGAATTGCAATTTTCGCCGAATGTAATGCCGAGAAAAGTATCACTTTTATATATGGATTGCAACTATCTATATTAGTCATTCTTGCTTAACGTCGTCAACATGCCCCGGTCTCCCCTACATTACCTAGGTCATTATATGTCATGAAGGACTAATATGTTATCCTCAGTTAGTCTAAGCCGTCCGAAACTACCCTATTCCAAAAAACGTCAAAGAACTTTAATCATTTTTATGGTTGACAAACTTTTATCATAGGTTCATTGAAAACTATACCAGGAACGCGCAGCCCCTAACTAAACTACTAAGAAAGGGAGCAAAGTTTGAGTGGACCCCAGACTGCATTGACGCTATGGAAGTTTTAAAAAAACATTGACTTCGTCTCTGGTATTGATTTTACCTGATTTTGAAAAAACATTTTTCTTGTCTACAGATCCTAGCAACTATGCAGTTGGTTGTGTGTTGTCCCAGGAGGTTGAGGGTGGAGAACACCCTGTTGCTTTCACATCACGGTAACTGAACCAAGCAGAAATTAACCATATCACCACGGAAAAAGAACTTCTAGGAGTCCTGTGGAATGTCATTCAATTCTGTTTCTACCTACTGGACAAACCCTTCACAGTTATCACGGACCATGCCACTCTTAAGTGGTTATTAGGTCTAAAAGAACTTAGCAGTCATTTAATGAGATGGGGTTTACGTCTTGGTGAATATGTATATACGGTGTGTCATCGACAAGGAAAATTCCATGAAAATGCTGACGGACTAAGTAGAAAAATAAGAACCATTGAACTCAGTACTCATGATGACCTTATAGAGCAGCAATCTCAAGATGCCGATTGTCAAATTTAGAGAAACAAACCATGTTTCCAGGAGGTTAATGGCTTATTTTTTCGAGAAACCAAGTATGGAAAGCGCATTGTGATACCCGAGTAAAAACGTGACGACGTGTTAAATGAATGTCACGACTCAGTTTTAGCCAGTCACAGTGGTAAGAGAACCATTAACTACAGGGTGGTGGCACGAAAGTACTGGTGGCCGAATCAAAGTCACGATGTAGATAACTACGTCCAACGATGCGTCTCAGAGAAACAAATATGAAAAACAAAAGTACCATGTGAGGCCTCCACCGTGGTTTGGATCCCATGTTAAACTGTAGGTCCTCCATTTCATCTCACAATCACCCTTCCATTACACATTAGCGTAAGTGCGTATAACATGAACGGTTAATAAGACCAGTGATAATAATAGTAGTAATAATAATATACAAAGTTCACCCTAGATAATCATATAAAAACCGATTATAAATTTAAAAATTGGATCCAAGAAATGAGGCGCTAGAAACTTCACAAACTATTAGATAAAACAATATTTTTTGCTATAGAAAATTGAAATTTGACAAGTAATTGCTGGTACCAACAGCCCATTATTAGATTTATGCAATTTGTTAAACATTGATGTAATTTTTTCTTATATTATTAGTATGTATGCAATTAATTTTCGCAAATTTCATGATAACATTAAGGGAAATGTTGCATTTTTATATGTACTTTGTTGTTTATTTCGCTCAGTTTATTGGCTGAGTAGGATTTCATTTCAAAGATTGTTTTAAATATTTTTGGTTTTCATATTTGATTTGGTATTGTCTTGGTTATATTAATATTGTAATATAATAAATTATATTTAAATAGCGATGACATCCTAGATTGAGATAATTTGGAGATCCGTTTGTTCACATGAATTAATCGAACATTTCTAAATATCCTAAAAATCTAGAATTTGGCAGGCCGATCAGTTTTAATTACTATTTTCTAGAAAAAATACAAAAAACCAACATTTAATATGGCGGATTTAAAATTGCAATTCAACTTCTGCAAGAAAGGTTGAACATTAATAATTCCTTTTCAAAACTGTAAACTGTTACATTACTGCATAGGTTACATTTGTTTTAACTCTTTAACAACCAAATATTTATTCTGTGTCACTGTGTCTACCTTATTTTACTAACACACACAGGTATGAGTTAAAATATTTTGTATAACATTGATCTTCAAAATAAATTTCAGCTTATAGCACTTATTTGGACTGTATATTTATTTTGACAGTGTGTTTTAATCAGATTACGTTTTGCTTTTTAAAACAAAATTTAAACCAATAAAAGAATAGTATCCAAACATATTTAAGATTTGGTTAGTATTCCCTGCGGTTAATTTTATATTTTTAGAAGTTCAAATTTATTTTAAACATTCTCAGTAAGAAGAACGGGTATACCAGATAGTACAGAATATAAACAATATACAAAATAAAAAAATAGAATAGTATATTGTATGGTTTCCAGTGAAAAGTGATTTTTTTTTCTGTTTTAAAAGTTTGTTGTTGTTCTTTAGTAAAATTACATCAAAGGTTAAAGGAGGACTTACTTTTGATCTAAAATTCCCTTTATATTAAACTTTTAAGGTAGTTTTAAAGAGTAAATAAATAAAAAATAACATTTTTAGGACAGTCGTCGTAAACTGTTTTTCTCTATCCTGCGCGGTGGAAGACATGTTATGTTTCCTCAATGAACGTGCCACCGGTAAAGTGTCCATGGAAGACCGTTTAAGTCCCTTTGGGAGGATAGCAAAAAAAAAAAAAAAAAGGATTGATTCGATTCTATATCACCTGCTCGCCCCAAGATGCTCACTTACTTTCAAGAGAAAGAAATAGGACCTTAACTTCTCGGTCTCTTTCTCACTTCGTAGCAGCTAGCCCCCGCCCTCAACCCAACCCCTAAAAAAAAGCACCTCCTATTGGACCATTCAGGTGGCTGTGAACAGAATGCACAGGAGGGTTTCTACTCGATCGTCAAACTGACTAAAAGGTGAAATGTAAACTGAATTACTTAGGGGTTCTCTTATCGAAGAGATAGGAAATGAGGAGTGTGTTGATGATACGTTAGGGCATAGACGATTTTAATTTGATAAAACTTAACTTGAAATTTACTTTATTATTTTTAATAATTACACAACGAGTACTTTCTTGAAGGAATCATTTTTATAAAAAAAAAAAGTCATTGCGTCTAAGTACCTGTTTGGGTTATCCGCATATGATAGTTAGAGTAATGATTCACTTCTGTTGCTGAATAGTTTGAGGTGTCATTCTCACAGTAGATTGTATTGCCGAGGACGTGAAGATCGATGTGCAAATCCAGTCGAGTGTGCTGGGGCCAATTATTTTTTAACTCTTAGTACAGGGAAATATGGATACAATTGTTATAAATCGAACTTTCCTAGTTACTAAAACATAAACATATTTAGTGCATCTGCGTATAGCATGAGAGAGTTGTAAGACATAGCTATATACATTAATGAAATAGATAATACCCTAATGGGACAGGGATAAGGAAGTTATACTACCAGGATCCAAACCTCTAACTTCCCGTTGCCAATATTCTAGTTTAATACGATAGGGATCCATAAGACCATGTGACCAGCTGTAGCGGGTTTTATTCCCCACTAGACAGTTCATATTTCCCTTTAAATATAACATATCCTTAAACTGTATACCTTTCTAAATAACAGATAAAACTTATTCTCAATAAGGGAAGCTGCTAGGGATGCTCATTTTATTTACAAATACTAAACAACGGAAAAATATTAATAGCATAGATCCATAAAATTGAATATGCATATGTTTGGAAATATCATTGATTTGCACGAGATATTTGTGTTATATAAATATAACAGCCTGCCTTGTCATAGGTGAAATTAAGTACTTAAAATTATTTTCTGAAAAATACATTAATTTTTATTACAAATTTAGAGAAAAAATTATTATCATTATTTATAGCTTGCTAAACGGTTTTACACTATAGAAAATCGTGTCAATAGCTTGGAGTTTATTTACTACATTGTTTTATAATTATTTGATATGAAGGAAATTTTTATTATTTTAACTTAGGTGTTGATTTCTACTTGTATTATACCTACATATTTTGTCGTGAGCTCTATGCCTTATACTGCGTGACTACCTGTGCAGGTAGCTGAAACTTATGAATCTGAAACTTTTAATAAATAGTAAGTGGAAAGAGTATGTAAAATTGTTTTTCTTTAAATTTTTACATATATTATGAGCCTTAATATTTTAATCATTAGAATCGGGGAGGGGGGGGGAGTGATCAAGTAATTTTGACATAAAATATACCTACTTCAAAATTTGAGAGTAAATCTGTAAGTAATATTTCAGTGTAACGCTAAACTAGAGAATAATCCCCAAATGAAGGGTATAACTCGAAATTTGCAATTAGTATTGAAATTTATAAAAAGCAAATAATAACATCAACAAATAGTGATTATTAAGAGGGAAGTAAGTTTAAACATCATAAAAATTATTATATAAATGATTTTTTAGCTATTTAATCAATTAGACAAAATAGATGGAATTATTCAGATTTCGAATAATTGAACTTTAACTCCACTCTATATTATAGCTAGTTGTCTCTCATTCTAAATCGAAATCTTACAACTAAGCCATACTAACAGTTTTTTCATGTGGTATTATTCAAAGATTTTGTTTAAAGCATGTTTTTTAAAAAGTAATTATTTGAAAGATTTTTATTTTTATCAATAATTGAAATAGTAATAATAAAAATGATAAAATAAATTTAAATCTAAACAACGTTTGTGCAACAAGGTGAGAACAGCGCAACTTAAATTTGGGTTATTTCATTAATGCCTAAGATTAATATTATAAATCAAATGGATAATTTGATTTTCTCATCAAAATTGCTTTTAAGGTAATTTTTATATGCTGAAATTTCCGTATCTCCACAAATATTTGAAATAATAAACAACTTATCATCGCAAAATTGTAGCACTATTAAAAATAAAAAACTTTTGATTTAAATATATTTTTATAAAACCAATAGTTTCTGAGGTATTGGCAAAATATTAATACAATTTTGTGAGCTTTAGTTATAAATAAATACTACTTAAGTTTTAACGCAATAATTATCTAGTGCCATTGAGTAAGAAATAAGTAAGTCTCTCAAAAAGTGTATGTTCTCTTTTCCTCAACCTCTTTATGGGAAATGTTTGTTCAGTAATGATCTATCGCTATCATTTTAGACTCAATAGTCAATATTTACCTATTTTCTTGGTCAACATTTATAAATGAGGAATTTAATATCAATGCGATAATTATAAGATGTGCAATCCCTAGTAAAAAGTCAAAATTGCTAAACAGGAGGTTGACAGTTTAATACTAGATACTTGGAGATTCAATATTGATCTTTTTTATTGGTCCAAATATACAAATGAGGACTTTAATTCGTTATAAAATATAATTTCTTTTGTAAAAATTGTAGTTGTTGTAATTGATGTATATACCATCCAAGACTCGCTATCCATTTTTTTCCCTCCACTACCTAAAATTCTGGCTCAAAATATGGATTTTACTTCACATAATTGAAGCTGATTAAACACATAGGTTATGTTTTTCTTTTTAAAATAAATAACATAGCAAAATTTAAACTAATATTCACAAAAAAACACATTTATGAAAAAGAAACTTACAAAATCAACTAATAGTAGACCTAGGTTAAGCCAATATAGATCCTGACTGCACGTTAATTTGCTTGTTTTATGATTAATTTAGTTAAACATGACTTAAAATAGTATTATGTAGTCTAACCTTTAAATTGGTTGGTCTAACTCTAACATCATATCTCAGCTTTTTACAAATGCAGGTGCTAAAATATAAACTTTATTGATGCATAGTTTTTAAGAAAACAGCTTTTCCTACATGTTAAAAATATAATGGTAAAACTATATATCAAATTCAGTGTCATGTGAACTAAATTAATTGTTTCTTGTGGTAAATTAAAAATAGAAATAGGTCTAGCTAAAAATGTTAAAGCCTACTTAAATTGAACTGTCTCTAGGTGTCTACTAGTAGTATTAATGCAGTCATTTAGTTTATTTATCAAGATAAATGTATAGAAATAATGTGCTACAGCAATATAATTGCGATAAGAGTATATATTTAATAGTTAGTTGTTGTTCCTAAGCTAAGATCAAAGTAAATATTAAGTAGGTGAATCAATTTTTTCGCATCTGCTGGTTCTAATATTATTTTAACATATTAATAGGCTTATGAGGCAGACCTGTAACATTCTCAGTTAACTTTGATCCACTAGGTTTTTAACAGGTATGTGTGGGAAATATTGTGCAAACACAAAAACGAGGAAGGTCAGAAGTACAGACACATAAAGGTTTTACTGCCAAGAGTGTGTATATTTTCTTCGTAGCAAGATATTGTCGACGGATCCACAGGTTGTGGATCCTCACAAAAATCTACAAAAATTAGAACAAATTTATTACATGAATTATGCGTAGACACCTTATCATATAAATAATGGTATTTCACAAGATACCACATCATTACAAATATAATCATATCAGTTATACTCACAAGAAAACGGTGAATTCAATGTAACCTTAGCCATGTGAATTTGAATCTATTTTATTTTTACAATATTTGGAAAACTCAAAAAATATCCATGTCCACACGTAAACAAATAGACAACATTTGATTTTCACGTCTTATAGGGGAAAAAACTGCCCTAAAACTACGGTTATTAGTTTTAATCCCCGTTATTACTTTCACGAAGCATTAGGAATAGCAGTGCAAATTTTATGTTTTACATTCAAATACAATAAACCCAAATCTTCAAATTCTATTAGACAAAAAAATAAATTGGTCTCAGGCTAAGCTATAATTATTTTATAGACAAGTAGGCCCTACCAAAGGTTTTGGCAATGTTCACATTTGCTGTTAATTTTGCCTGAATAAGTTAAGATTATTTATAGGCCAATATAAATTTAGACATACAAAAGAAGAAAAATTTTACATTTATATGTTGAGAAATAGCAGATGAGGTATTATACATCAATATAATTTATGAAAAATTAACAGACCTTCATCAAAATATAACCTAACATGTGGTGGGATTAGCCATTTGTAGCATAATACAGGGTGTTTTGATCGCTCTTGGCCACTGATTTTCCTTTATAACTTTCAAATTAAGGAGCGTAATTGGTGTGTAAGAAACACTCAAGGACCGAAAGTGAGTGAAACATCCTGTATAAACTATGTGTAGGAAGATGAAAAAGATGAGGGAGTGTATATAGAAGGGTATTTACCTAAACGAGTATATAATCTTTTAATAGAGTTAGAAAACTTAAACAACAACTTGGTGCCTACGCTCATAATAAATGAGCTTATTCTTATTCTTCCATGTAGAACTGGAGCTCTAACCAACACGGACATTGATGAAATAAATATGAAAACTTTGCCTTTTTCGTGTGGTTGTGTAAAGGTCAGTGTGTCCGCACACAGCTCGCAACTTCCGTTACCTACATAAGTGGAGGGAGGAGGGGGAAAAGTGAAAACCATCTAAGCTTCCGCACTCTACCTCTGTCAGTGTGCTGTGAAGTCTCGTCACCGTGAGTCAGAGCCTCCAACCTGTTAACACAGCCCACATGCTGATACTGGGACTTAGACCCCCTATTTCATACTGCCCCTTGACTTTGAGTACCCCACCTAAAGTCAAGGGGTAGGGGGTGAACGAAAACACACTTCCCCTAGATTCCAAGCTTGATGCAACACAGTCGAAACTGTGACCCCTACACGTTCGCCTAAAAAGTTTTGCTCAACCTAAAATACACCGCCCCTGGACTCAACCTTAAGCCTGTAAACCCTACCCGCTTGACGATATTGGGGCTGAGACCTCAAAAAACACAATGCCCCTAGACATCAAGTACCTCCACCCGGCCTCAAGGGGCTGAGTCTCAAAGATGTGACCCCTAACCGTTGGCCAAAATTTTTCATGGGTTCCCCCAAAACACACTGATCCAAGACACCACCAACGAGGGTTAAGACACTTCCAAAAACACACTGCCCCTAGACGTCACCAAAAAGGACTATAAATCCCCCAAAACACACTAACCTTAGACACTGCTATAGGGCTAAGACCCTCAAAACGCATTGCCTCAAGACACGCCCAAAACATACCTCCCCTAGAGACCAAAATCCATCTAAATAATTGACCATACGTATAGGTTTACACAGTATGCAATGTGAAAATAAGATATTTACGTAGGCTATTTACAGAACGAAATCAACCTATAAGGGCATTATCTACCGAACGAGCGTATCTTGTAGTTAAGGTACCAACATCACCTGCGGTATATTCTTGTCTCGACACGGGTTGAGGATCAAAGTCATTTTGTCCTAAGTAGGCCTGTATACTACTATCCTAACTTATAAAAAGTACCGTATAAGCATTTTTCAAATGCCAAACTTGCTTGCACAGTTATTTACTCCTAACTTAAGCAAATAGTCAAATATTTATCGTGCTTAACTTATTATAATTCCAAATGTCTACTTAAAAGATAAGCCTATATTAAAATCAAAATCCTTCAAGCTCACCAAATATTTAAACTAAGCATAGTCCTAAAATTGTACGTTCTGCTTGTTTTTAATTATGAAAATGAATTGATTATGTTTGGTTGTTATTATAATATTATAGTTTCCTCTTAATTATTTTAAGTAAAGATTATTTTTTAAAGTTATTTTATGAACACTAAAGTAATAAATGGTACGGCGCACCGCACAGACTTTCTCTCTCTTTCTATAAACTCGTAAGATTTCTGAACGGAATAATGTACATTGTATCATCACCACTCCACATAAGAACACGCATAAAATAATATACAATGATATAGAATCAATGAGAAAAGAGGCGCATCTTTGTCCACCTAAGA
>CABFWB010000901.1:125024-146198 GCA_902151455.1 Timema bartmani
TTTTTTTTTTTTTTTTTCAGAAGGGTGATGACATCGTGTTTAGTTTTCTCTTTGAAATACAAAATGTTTTGACTAAAATGACAAAATGTTTATTCATTATTTTTTTCATCTCCCATTCCCCTTGTAAACTGACCAGAATTTCGAACGTAACATAACGAACCAAGCCACGAAACATGAGCCAATTAATGGACGCTTTCACATACCTCACCTCCTCTCTCTTTCCCGCACGTGTTCATCCTCCCCCCGTCCTTTACGCTCGCCGGGTAAAATGACCCAAATAGGCCCTCTTTTGCCGAACATTCATTCCATATAGCACATAACGTTGTATAGGCAATTTATTTTTATATTTATTATTACTAATATATTTTGTTTGATAATGAACGACCTGTGAGGTCTAACTATATTTCAAATTGATGAATATGGTTAATTTCAAACTTTAATTACATTTTTATACATCCCGGATGAAATGATTGATTTCGAGTAAATGCAAAAGAATTTTTGTTGATCATAACAGTAGTTTGTTTTATTTTATTTGTGAAGCGACAATACATTTTTCAGGGATGAAGTATATTTGGTGCCTTGATTTCAGTAAATAAAGCAATTTAATATTATATGCCACTGTGCATAAGAATATTGAAAAATATATTTAAAATTATATGTTTCTGTATGTATATAATATTTTTTAAATAAAGTTTTCAACCTGTGACCTATTGGAGAATCTAAAAGGGATTTCCCATGTTAGTGTATCTATGTTCTATTCAACGAGTTTTAAGGATAAAACATTGAAATAACAAATATACACACGTAAATAGTTACTAAAAATAATATTGAATTGTCACAGCATAAATACTTGTGTCTTTAAATAGTTTTTTGGTTAAAACTAATCTTTTTAAATGTGTACTAAAGATACTATTTGAATTATTTATAAAAAATGGCCGTTAGGAATCTTCCTGACAGAATGGGGATTAAAAAGTTGTGAAGTATGTATATTTATTATGAAACAAGAAAAGTTGCTTTTGAAATGCAAACAGATTCACTCCAAGCACAAATATTTGAGTGAGTGTGTATACTTGTCAGATAAATAGTGGAAGTGTTATCGGCTGATCTCGTGTCAGGGCCGGACATCGTCCGACACCCGGACCGGAGACGCTGGCTCCGCATTGTGTTGGGCCACGGCCGGGTCACATATGGGTTTATAGGGCAGTCTGCATCGATGTCTTGATGTGTCAAATGTTGTTTCTACTTGTGCATCCGGTAGGATAAAATGTTTTCAAATCGTAACAATAGTGAATTAAAAGTGTTAGAAGAAGAGGAGTGTGGGATGGCACAAAGATTGAAAAGGAGGATTTGGGCTCGCAATAAAAGGAAAATTAGATCAATGGAAGGGGTTTTTGTGACTGTGTATCCTCATTTGATGGATGATGAAACAAAGTATTATGAGTATTTTAGAATGAAACAGTCAACATTTCATAAGATGTTACAGAAACTGGAGCACTTCCACTCTGGAATCTTCTCAACAACTGATCCGCGTGGGGCCTGGAAAACGTAAAACTATTGGTCTAGCCACACATATATCAGGGCCGTGTCCGGGCCAGTCACCGTCCGACAGCGTGCCTCACCCAGTTCACGATTAGTACAACATAAATGAATGCGTCAGTGCACACATCACCGTCACGTATCAATATCGAGTCGGGGTGCCGTCTCCAGGAACGGGCAGAAGTAGTTTAGTATACTCTATCCTGGACCTGGCCCAAACGCGGATCAGTTGTTAAGAAGGTTCCAGGGTTGAAGGGCTCCTGTTTCTGTAATATCATCTGAAATGTTGACTGTCTCATTCTAAAATACTCATAATACTTTGTTTCATCATCCATAAAATGAGGGTACAACGTCACAAACACTCCTTCCACTAAGCTATATTTCCATGCATTATGAGCCCAAATTCTCCTTTTTAAATATTTAAAACCCTCTTCGCTCCTTCTCTAGTACACGTCATTTGGCCTAAAGTGTAGACCAAACTACTTCAAGCCAACTGACTTTAGGCCAACCGACCTTTAGGTCAAATGAATCCAGGCCAAATTAATTTAGCCCAAAAAACTTCCGGCCAACTGAAATTAGGCCAACTTACTTTTAGGCCTTATGGCTTTAGGCCACCTGAATTTTGGTGAACTTAGCAATATATTGTTTTATATTTGAAACTAATTTTAGGCCAAATAACTTTAGACCAAATGACTTTAAGTCTATATGACTCTTAGGCCTAATGACTTCAGACCAAATAACTTTAAGGCCAGATGACTTTAAGGCAATATGACTTATATGCCTAATAACTTTAGACCAAATGAGGTTTAGGCCAAATGACTTTTAGGCTTAGTGACTTTATTCCTAATTACTTTAGGTCAAATTACTTATAAGCCAAATAACTTAGGCTAGCGCTTTACGAAGTCCACTTTTTCAATTTGAAGTAAACTTGAATTGATTATATAAAATATTCTTGAAGCTGAATCGATGTTTGAATATTTTTTGTTAGTAGATATATGCTTAAAAAATTATGATTTGATTATTTATTTAACTTTATTAATTAAAATTGCTAGTAAAATATATTATTGCGCAAGTGTTTCCAACATTTAGTTTAATAAGTCAAGTTACTAGCACAACTTACAATTAAATTACTTAAGATTTTGGATTTTAATATTGTTTTGTAGTGTACATAGCAGCTCAGAGTTGCAATATTGAACCAATATTGGTGAAGATTCTTAAATGTCGAAGCCGGATTCTTTTCAGAGTGAAATCAAATCTGATATTTGTTTAGAAGTTAAGTTTAAGTTTCCAAGCTTCGCACACCCCTACAATTTAGAACAAATGACTTTAGGTAAATTTACTTTAGGCTAAATGACTCTAGCAAACTGTCTTTAGGCCAACTGACTCTTAGGCCAAATTAATTTCAGGCCAACTGACGCTAGGCCAAGTTACTTTAATACCAAATGACTTTAAGCTAACGAACATTCAGTATCAATTTTTAGTCTAACTGACTTTAGGCTTAATAACACTTCATCTCTTCTTTTATCGCTAGTGTACTTTCACTCCTAAGTCACTATCTCTAAAAATTGGAAAATATTTTATCCTATTGGATGCACAAATAGAAATATCACTTAACCCAACGAGGCCTCAAGACACACTACCCTAAGAAACTAATGTGTGGCTCAAAACAGTGTGAAACAGTTGTCCCTGGCCGGATGTGATCAGGGTGTCAGATGATGTCTGACCCAGACACGGTCCTAGCACGTGATGGTGATGTGCAGACAGACTCATTCATTTTTGTTGTACTAACCATGAAATTGGTGACGTACATCAGCCAGATGGCGTTCGTTCCAGACAAGGCCCTGATACGTTTGACCAAACATCAGGGTGAACTATTCTTTTTTATTCCTTCTCTTTAGGTCTAGTATACTTGCATGTCAGTGCGATAGTGCTTATAGAGCTTTAGGTGGAATAAGCTACACAGCAATCCGCTTCCCAAAATAACTTCCAATTCACCAAGTAGGCAGCGTAGTAAAGCTTATTAAACGTGGATTTTTTGTTATTAATTAGGTGAGATATTTTACTTTTTTTTTATCACCGTGTCTTACCAACAGTTCAGTTTGTACGCAGATATTTAACCAAAAAGCAGGAAAATTTCAATACAAAATGGATTAAATATTTAAATTAGAGTACAATTTTGTATACTATCGCCAGTTACCTAAAATGTATCACATTAAACCACCTATTGGAATTCATGTCTAAGCCAAAGATTGTCCCAAAACACCGTCCACGGTCAGTGTAAATCCCACCCAAATCTCAGCAAGGAAAGTATTGTATATTAAAAAAAAGTTTATCACAAATAGGTAACTCTTATAGCACTGCATCTTACTACCTATTCTGGTTATACGATTATGGAGTTATTACGATGATGTTTTTATGGTTTTATGGAGGCTATATATATAGAAAGTGTACCCACGTTTGCGTGGAAGGAAGGTGGAAAACAAATTAGGTGAAACCAACCTCAGCATACCCGACAGAAATTTGAACCTTGATCTCACAGCCATCAGAAGTCTAGTATACTGCAGGATTAGCGCGTTAGAAATCACGGCCACCGTAGAAGTAACTGATTGATACATGTTATATTTTATTAATGAAAGGTTTAGTTAATATATAAAATACGGTACAAAATTAATTTGAAAAAATATAAAATTTGTTCACCTTATTACATAGTGCATTGTTCTACTATGTTACAGCTTATAAGAGAGGAACGTTGTATAGTCCATCAAGTTAAGACTGCAACCTTTCAAGTTAAATGGAGTGTACTTGAGTGGTTAGTATAAATAAGAATCTATCAATGGTCTTACTATAAAATATATTACTTTCAAAATAATATTTTTATTACTTCTCTATTTTTTTGGGAGATTTTAAATTGTGATTAATTGAATTATTATTCCTAGCCATATTCCCGCAGACAGTTCCAATAAAAATATGCCATAGAGAATAAGTGATACATTTTAACGCCGTGAGATTCAAAGGAGTGACAATTTCATATAGTGAGGTGTACGCTTGGTTGCCTACCTTAACCATCTCGTGGCGTTTCGACGTATGATTATGCTGTGTGTATTTGGCGGCGCGTTTTACTGTACATTCAAGCTACCTGAGTATTTATGCAAATAGGAATATTCATCTAGAATATAAGCAATGGCACTATACAGGATCTAATGTTAACCATGGGGTATGCATATTAAATTATTCTAGCAAATGTTAATACTAATCTTGATATCAGAATATCTAATTTGAGTTTTGAAGCATGTATACTTAATTGATCTACTAGAAATGAAACATCAACTTATGAATTATAATAGTGATATTATGTGTACATATAAACTGTATGTAAATATTTTGTTATATATTTGCTTAAGTTATTATTTTTTAATATTTAGCGCGACTTTAGCTCACATCTTTAAATTATATTTCAATGTGACCTTTTATTGTATAATGTCATGACTTTTTTCTAATTTTTTATAGTTTTATATATTTTATTATTTATTTTTTTCTTTGTGTTTTTTGAACACTATACACATTTTTTATTTTAATCTTTTAACAGCTTCTTACTGAAAATATGGATGGACCACTGAGGCAAACCCTACTATGGGAGAGTATTTTGAAAATATCAATTTTATTTTTATTATGATTATAGTCTTGAATATTTATACTATACATAATATTTTAAATGTACGATTATTTAGGAACATAATCTTTATGATTTATTTTACTTTTAATGCGAAAAATATTATTTTTCTACATTTAAAAAAATGACAGCCCTTACAATAATGACATGATAATCATACATGCTCTAACAAGATTTTATGTCTATAACTTTTTTCAAACTCGTCTAAAATTGATTATTTAAAAAAATTACTTTGCGTCTACTTTAGAAAATTTGTTTTTAATAATTTAAACTATATTTTTTTGGAATACAGCAATTATTTTTATTTGCAATACATTTCCTGACTCTAACTTTCTTGTGAAATATTTGTGTCACCAAGTTTTACTTATTCATAAAATATATTCAATGTTATTTTAAACTTTTAATAATTACTTCAAAAAAATATGAATAAAAATATTCGTCAAAGTAATCGTTTATTAATTATCAATCGGAATTTTAACATGCAAAGTTATTGATCTACTCTTGAGAAGAAACTTAAATATAAATTCTTCATCCAAAATGTTATAAGTAGGGTGAGAATGATTTAGCGTCTTTAAATGAATAAGTAACAAAAAACGTAAAAGAAATAAAATAAATTTAATATCATTCCTTCTACTAGTAAGTATCGTTAGATATTTGTGTTACGTAAAGAGTATTGTTAAGAATCAAGGCACTACAACGTGTCGACGTAACAGGCGTCACGTGGATTGGAAGGGGTGACGACTGGTAGAGAAGCACCGCGCGGGAAGGGGGTTAGAGAAGTTGAGAGGAAGACAGTGCAAGAACCGAATAAATACTAGCAGTGAAGTTAGAGAATCGGAATTTGGGGCGGGAGAAGAGGGGTAGAAAAGACACTGGGAAGGGGGAGGGAGTAAAACTCATTAAGACAAAGATAATACTGAAGATAAACAAACGCAGGGGAAGATGAATTGGTTTTCATTAAAGCGAAATGTGATAAATGTGAAATGAAAAGCGCTGCTGTCTTGCAGAAAACAATGAAGAGAAGAGAAATCAAATAAAATATGAGGCAACTCTTAAGAATAGAAGAGGGCTGGAGGTGATTTTTTTTTTTTTTACAGGAGTTGCTTGTGAAGATGTTAAACTAAAATGAAAGATAATATAAAAGCTGTAAGAGGGAACACTATTAAAATTGAAATAATTTTGGGGAATATTTTTGTTACGAATGAAAAGGAAATCCCTCCCTCAATGTGTTGAGTATGCCTATATTTCCGGGGTGTAAGTGGGTGGTTTTATGATGAGGGAGGTAGGGGAGTGAAGTCTACTCAAGAGTATATTCTAAAAGGGAGACTTGACTTAATCTATTACTCAAGAGAGAGAGAGAAAAAAAAGAAACCATCCTTTCTCATGGGATGAGGGGAAAAAACACATTATGTAGCGTGGTTACCTATCTACAAAAAAGTATCTATAAACATTTATGTTTCAAATATTATTAAAGCTATTAAGAAATACACACATTACGTATTATTATTTTATCTTACCTTCCACTATGACACAGCCCTTAAAATAGAAACGTAGTTTAGTCCGTCTAGATAGGGTTTGTTACCTTTCATGTTAAACTGAGTCTACATATAGTACTCGTCCGTCGTTTCCACTTTAGTTGAGTGAGCCCCTAATTTTCTCGCAACCTGTCTGTCTTGCAGGTCTGGGTGAGTATGGTACACAGTTTCCAGGGGGTGAACCACTTTGATAGCCAAATGATCTCTCCTGGTACTAGCGGGGGGTTATGATAAAAAATATGTAGAATTTTTTTTTAATGATTACATTATTGGACTATATTTACATGAAAATAAATAATTTATATAAATAAATGTAGACAACAGATAATTATATTTTCATTGAATTAGTCAGTAATAGCAGTTTTATTATTGTTAATAATATAAACCTCATATTTCTATATAAATAATTGATTGTTAAAATTTGTAAAAAAATTCCTCCTTTTCTGTGTAACTTGTGTCTACCGAGGAAATAAATATATCATAGTGTGTATATATTATATTTAATCTCTTGCATTTCAAATTTTTGTATCATATGTAATCAACATTATTTAATTAATTCTTGTTATTAAACTTCCTGAGATCTTGCAGACCACTTGTTAGGCTGACATGGACCACACTTTGAGAAACACTGGTCTAAGGAGTCACTCACGCAATATAATATACTGCCGATGACAGAGATAAAAGGGTTTGATCCCAACCGTGTGGATTAAAGACTGGTTTTCCCAAAAAAAATTCCACTTTACCTCCACGAAAATGTGGGTACACTTTCTCTGAACTCAAATTTACTCATCCCTAGTACATTATTGTAATTAGCTAATATGTGTATAATCTAGACGAGTAGTAAAGTCTGCTACTAAAATAAAATATTATAAGTGTCTGTAACCTCACTGTACTCGCGAAATGGGTATGGTTGGGTACTCATGCATAAGCTATAGCTAATAGTAAATAGTGCATAGCACATAACCCTCAACAAATTTAAAGATGTTATTTTCAATTATGACTTCTATAATCAATATATAGTGAAAATTGCACAGCGAATATAGTTGATATGATTTTAAGTCCATATGCGTTAAGCAAGGCCTTGGAATTAGATGACCCGTGTAGCAGCCAATGAACATGCGAGAAGACGCTCTAGCCAGTATACACAGTAAGAGGAAACTAGTTTCTGTGTTAATGTTTAAAATGCCTTATGGTAGACATATATACTTGTTTCTTACCAACGGATTTGGCAGTAGTGAGATCATAAACAATTAAAAATTAAATTTGATATTGATAAAAAAAACCTTTCCCTTTAATATAGTGAGGACAAATTTGGTGTACTAAAGGACAATGTTAATGTGAGAGTGCTGTTATATGCAGATAATGCCTTATTAATTGCTGAGGATGAAAGTGACTCGCAGAATGCATTAAATCGTTTGGATGTGATGACAGAAATTTTAATAAAAACGTCTCCAAAATTAAGGTGATAGTTTTTAATAAATGTGCAGGCCTATAAAATTAAATTATATCTGCTGCTTACTCTTATTTGATATATTCGTTAATAAATGTGTCATCGTTTTCTTCGGTGTTGTGTTAGGATAGTTATTAAAGTAATCTTTGAAACAAGAATAACGTTGGGCTTGTTATGACTTCTAGATATCACTTCTTTTGTATTTGTAAAATATTTTGATAAATTGGATACTAACAACATAATGTCATTTTGTAGATTTTTTAGAAATGTTATTTTATTGTAATTTTTGCAAGGGTTTTAATGAAGTACGGGGCGTAATATATTGTGGATGTACTGAATGAACCTTTTAATATTTTTAAAGATTTACATTAGGTTTTAATAATACAAGCCCCACTTAATTTATGTTAAATCCATATTTTAAAAGATACAGATTTTTAACTTTGTGTTTCAAGTGAATACTGTATTGAAGTATTTAGAGAATCCTTATCAAGAGTGCTAAATGTTAAGTCACTCTTTATGAATAAAATACCATTGATTTAAGTAAATCTTTAAATTCCACGCTTCATTATAAAAATTGTATATTTCTTATAAATTTGTCATGGTATGATATTCTTTAACTTCTACTATTTGTTCGTAATCCATGCATATAGCTCAGTCCGCACAAAACTATTGATTAAAATTGGTAATAAAAATTAACTCCAAGGTGTTTGTCAATAATTTATTCTATGATAACAAAAATATGAATAGTATTTTATACAAAACTTATAACAGTCACTAATATAGAAATGAATTTACGATGTTGATAGTTTGAAGATGTGTTTATAATGTAAATATTCTTTTGGTAAGAAGGTGTGGTCATTTAAAAATATAACACATAGATTTCCCTACCCATTAAAATGTGTTATAATCTCTACTTTGGATGCAAAATTTGTGATCAAGATACAAGTTGGGGCCCTAATTTTGGTTGCGTCATTCGTATCAGACATTTTTGGGTTGGTTAAAAGGTTCTATAAACATTAATTTTTCTATTACAATTATTTCGTGGAAATCAAAGGATTGTTACTTTTGTCTTACAAACATTTCAGGTATCAGCTATAAATAAAAGTACACTATGACATACCATTTACCATGAGGTCTGTGACTCATAGGGGAGAATTGCCTGTACCAAAGACTCCAGAAAATGTCATACTTAGTGATGATGAACAAGAAGAAGAGCCTGTAAAATATTTTAATGATGAGGATGTCAGGCTGGATCCATCTATAGAAGATTCCGGTCTATCTTCTGGATCACACTTTCTTATTCAATAGCCTTTCTCTAGATTTAAACCTTTCTGGAAGATAAGCAGAACATATATGTATATTCATTCTGGAAGCATTTTGTTAAGAGTACCAAACAAAGGAGCGGCGTTTATTTATTGATTGTTCTAACGTTAGCTTGAAGGCTGTGCTTCTCCACAATGTAGATAATTTTTCATCATTGCCACACATTTATGATGCAGATATGATATAAACATATTTTAGCATAAAACTCCTACTATAAAAAATCAAGTATAAGCAATAAAATGAAATGTCTGTGGTGACTTGAAAGTAATTGTTCTTTTCCTTTAACTATATCTTAGTTTCACGAGGTACCGTTGTTTTCTTTGTGTGTTGTACAGTAGAAACCTGATAAATCAATACACCCAGAAACAATGGCCAATACGAACATAAACAGCCCCAGGAAATAAGAATTTTGTCAATACACACCACTTGATACAGAAAAAGTATACCTCCAACCCATATAAAGTTTGTCTTGTAAATAACTTTGTCAGAGCAATAGATGGAAGTAGACTTAGATTTAAATACTGAGGAAAAAATTCCCCAAGGGCTAGGGATAAAAAGATCAAAGAGGGAATCTTTGTAAGACCTCAAATAATAGAAGTGATTCGAGATGAGAATTTCGATGGTCAGTTTAACCTTGCTGAAAATGTTACATGAGAGTCTTTCAAGGGTGTCTGCCAGAATTACTTAGAGAAACATAAGGCAGACAACTACAAAGAAATAGTTGATGATCTGTCTGGATCCTGTAAGACCATGGGACTTTATTTAATATGGCTTTGAAAATACATTTCTTGGACTCACACCAGAATTTATTCCCAACAAATCTTGAAGCACTAAGCAACAAACAGAGCAAAATGATCCACCAAAATATTTCTGGCATTAAAAATCGATACTAGGTTAAGTGTCCATATATTTTTGTTGAATATATTTGGACCTTTAAGAGGGATGTTCGTGAGAAAAATACAGCAGAAAATCATACACTTCTACATTTAGATGATATCTCCTTTGCTGTGTATTTTTTGAAATAAACGTTGACTGGGTGCCACTCAAAAAACTTACATGATAGAGACATTCTAAAATTTATTGGAATTCGGATTTAGGTATTGGGACAAAAAGTAAGACAAATTTGTTGTCCAGTGATATATATCTATATATCACATAGCTTTACTGATGAATATGAGTAATTTTGTTAATGTAAGCTGCTGTTATTTTTTTCGGAACTTGGGAGCTAGAAAATTGTTATAGTTAAAAAGATAAAAGGGGGATTAATGATATTTTTAAAATGTTTAATTTACTTGTGTATGTATATATAATAGCTATGATTTTTATTATAATCACAATTTACTTTATAACATATTCAACGCATTATAATATTATTTAAATAATATTTTGAAAATTATAGAATATATCTTAATCTTAAAAATGTCATGATAAAATAATATTACTTGAATGTAGGTGGTACAGCAGTTACCAATTTCTTACGCTGTCCCAAAATGATAGAAGTATTTGAGAACTTTTTCTCTACTTTATCCGAGGTAATGCTCGTGTATTTCCTTCAATTACACTCTACTTATTCTAATTTTCTAATATTTGTGTTTAAATAATTTATAACCAGCACATGGTAATTAAAAATGTGAATAAAAGTAACATATTTTGGTTCTTGGCAAAAATGTGGAAGCAAAAAAAAGCTATGTGACATAAGAAACCATTAAAACTTTAATATAACCGAGTGGATTAATCAGTTCTACACAATAAATACTTACATCATCAGTAGAGAATAATATACTCATTTATTACATTTAAAAGGAACAGTGATCAAAGGGATAAATATGAGAGCTAATCAAGAAATCATCAAAAATCTCATGTCACATTTTGTCCCTACTATATTATTTTCCTTGGACCTCAACACACTCTCAGTACAAAATAAGAAGTCCTATAAAAAGTCAGGCAGGATTTTTACAATACCTATTATTCCATGTGTATATATTTCACTACTCTATGTCATTGAGAACTCTAAAGATCAATAATGCACTTAAAAATGTACGCCACCTATCCCTATTTTGAGGTCGTTCCATCCAGTCCACCTCAGTAGACCCTATCCCTATCTTGAGCTAGTCCTAACTAGTCCCCCTCTTTACATCTTAGATATAAATTGAGCTATCTATAGCTATCCCCCCCCCCTATACCTATCTTGTGTTAGTTATATGCAGTCAACCTCACTACATTCTATCTCTTTTAGGTACATTCTAGTTTTATCCTCCCAACTGGTCTCTTCCCAATAGGTTTTCCAGTCACTACATTAAATATGTATTTTAAACAGGAAGGATTAATCATTTGAAAAACAAGATTAAATTAATTTGTGAAAATGGTGAACCTATTCATCAAATACCCAGGAAAAATATATATTTAAAACCAATACTATATATTTGTAAAAACAAAGTCAATTTTTCAATGTTAACAAATAAAAAACATTTGATTCCTGTAATGATCTTCTAGTTTCTCTATTATAATATTTGACACCCACCTCGGTGGCGTAGTTGGCTAACGCGCTAGTCGTGTTGAGCTCGACCGTTGAGGACGGGAAGATCGAGGTTTGAATCTTGGTCGGGTGAACTGGGGGTGGTTTTTCCTAAATGGTTTTCCACTCTCCCTCACGGGTTCACTTCCTCTAAATTCAACCCTCCCAGTTCCTAATCCATTAGCGTAATTAGTACTTAAGCGTATAACCCGAACAGGTAGTAAGATGCGGTGCTAAATATAATATAATATATATTATTATATTTGAATAACCAATCATTATTAATCAATACTAATGAATCCCGATAATAGTAAAGGTAAAAACTACATTAAAAATTAATTAGACCATTCAATTTGAGTCCTAACATTTATTATTAGCTATGAATATAATTCACATTAATATTAAAAAATATTAAACTCTAGCATAAGTACCTGACTTCACCCGGGGTACTCATACAATGCTTTGCGTGGCCACACCACACCAGGCAAGCATTTCTTTGCTTGGAACGGACAGAAAAATATATTTTAATTTTATACCTTCAGACCCAGTTTTTAATAAATTTATAAAATATAATCAAAAATTTTAAATTTATACTTTTAGGAGCACCTGTTTGTGTACAGGATCCAATAATTTTAAAAATTAAGACCTCTGCTTGCGGTGGATAAAGCGCAACGCCCATGACAGACACAAAAATAAAATCTGAATTATACTTTATATATATATATATATATATATATTTCCTTTTTGGAATACAATAAATCACATCTATTATACTCACGCCTATTCATGTTTTGATTAGTAATTGTATCAAATATTTAAAATGGCTAACTAAACTTATTTTACATTACAAAATTGCGCATATTGGGTACCATATCTATTTTTGATTAATGATTCCACACCAACATTATTTGGTTATGATGCAGTATTTTAACTTGAATAGAGAGTAAAATGTGATGGACACGTAGTAGAGATTATTAGGTATTTATTAACACCTGCCCGATTAATTCACTCACGCACCTAGTACATATATCCCCCCCACACCCCACATATGCACACACATGCCATGTGATTGATGAATTATGGCTCCATGCATGGGTCGGTGAGACTAATGGAGTACCCGTGTCATATTTGCGATGGTATTTTGACAGCTCTAAATGGCTTTAATCAGTTTACGTGAAAATGATATTTTCCCCTGGTCGGAATAATACACTCGTTTATAAGTATTCAGGTAAACATTGGTTAAGTGATTCGGTGATCAAGCTATGTTGCAGATAATTATAAAACCAACAGACGGGGAACCCCCCAATGCTATCTTCCACCTAAAATATAAATAATACAGTCCATGTAGATTTAATTACACAGTAATATATGCTAAAAAAACTTTATGTACTAAAAATCTACGGTTGAATAAATTAATTTTAAATGAAATAAACTGAAGTACGTGTTTAAATTGTGAATTTTTACCAAGCTATCATGAAAATGTGCCATATCTATTTTTTATATTACTTTGAGTATTATTAAATAATTAACTACATCAGTGGGCGCACGGAAAGAGGTGTGAATATCGTCTAATTTGATTTTCTGGTGACGTGCAGGATAGGGTTAGAGTCCCGGGTGAGAATTTGGAGATGATTATTTTTTTAATAATTGCTACCCTCTCTCCCACCACGCAAATTTGGAGACATTTACTCTAAATTTCATCTTACTCCTACTTATCCCATAAGTGTAACTGAACTTAATAGTTTGGATAGGTATTAGGAGGAGGCTACATTTGTAATAGTTGCAACTATATTTATTTTTAAATGCATTGTTTTAATAAATTTATTGACATTGTTTTTATTTAATATATTTCATCAAAAGCATATATTTATATAAATATGGTGATACCTACCAGCATTATGTTACGTACCCATTATAAAATATAGGAATATATGCTCTTTGTTTCATTCTCCATCGTAGTACTCCTTCGGGCAATAAGCAAGAATTAATTAAGATAGTAAAACAGAGATGCGAAATGTAGAACTTTAGAGGAAATAGAGTCACATTTGTTTGAAGGGAAAGTTGGAGATTTGTTGGTAAAAAGTAGCCTCAATACACCCGATCGGGGTACAAACCACCACATCAATGGCAATACAGTCTAACACATGAGTGAAGTGATATATCATGTGATCACCGATGATGAGTATTTTACTCCTAAATTACCCACCACCTACTATTATAATACCATGAAAAGTATTTCTAAACCAATTTTAAGCTCACCCTATTTTGAAAAAGGTTCATGTGTCCAAAGTCAAGGAGGTATTCTCATCCTAAATTTATTCTTACAGTTTTTAATCTCTTTCACCTCTTCACCCTATTTCACAATCCCGTCCACCCCTCTGCTTACAGAAATATAAAGATATAAATAATGGACATAATCTTTATATTTTTTACACCATATCACTAAAGTAAGTGTTGACTTGGTATTATTTATAATATATCTTCACTCATGCACAAATCAGAGTTCCCATGGTGATTCAAACATAGAACGAAAAATCTGAAAATTCTCTGAGAAACTCAGCTTTTAGTTGGAAAATATTATTCCTACTAACATCCTGGACTCCTATCATTTTAAAAGAGAAATTGTTTGTCAAAATATGTTTAACAACTTTCTCGTAATTTCTATTACCGGAAATGGGCTTATTATATTATATATAAGATATATAATGGAGAGAGTGATAAAATGTGATAATTAAAATAAGGGTGTAAGTGTTTGATTGTGTGATTGTGTAAGTGTGTGTGAGTGTGAAAATGAGATTGTGAGTGTTAGAAACTGAGTGTGAGAAAGTGAGTGTGAGACATGAGTGTGATAAACTGAGAATGAGCAATTAAGAGAGATTCAGAAAGTGTGAGCGAGTGATAGTGAGAATTTTTGTATATGTTAGAGAAATAAATACTTTGATAAGAGGGAAATAGAGTGTATGTCTGTTTGTGTGTGTGTGTGTGTGTGTGTGTGTGTGTGAGGAGAGAGAGTGTGTATGTATGTGATAAAGAGTGTGTGAGATAATGTGAGAGAGAAAGAGATTATGTGAAAGAGAATGCCTGATAATTTGTGTGAGAGAGTGTGTGTATGTGTATGTGTGTGTGTGTGTGTTTGAGAAAGAGAGAGAGAAAGAGTGTACAATTTTGGGAAATATATTGTGTGAAAGAAATAAAATGTGAGGGCGTGTGAAGGAGAGTTTGCGAGAGAATGTTAGAGAGGGAGAGATTAGTTTAGTGAGAGAAAATTAGATTGTGAGAGATTGAGAGAGAGTTTAAGAGATAATGTTTGAGAGAACTTTATAAAGAGAAATTTAAAGAGTGAGAGTTTGAGAGAGTTAGATTAAGAGATAGAGTTAGATTGAGATAGAGTGAGATTGAGATAGAGTGAGATTGAGTTAGAGAGAGTGAGTGTTATTTAGAAAAAACTAAGCGGAGAAGTTTTATGTAGAAAGAGTTTGAGAGAAAGGGAGTTTAAGAGAGAACGTTTGAGAGAGAGGAAACGTTTATGAGAGAGCGTTCAAGAGATAGAACTTTCAAGAGAGAAAGCGCATGAGAGAGAGCGTTTAAGAAATAGGACCTTAAGAGAGGCGTATAGTAAAGATATTGTGAGAGAAATTGTGTGATAGAGCGTGTTTGTGATGGTAGAGAGTTTGTGGGAGAGAGATATATAAAGTTTGAGATAGACAATGAGAGATGATTATATGAGAGAGAATGTGTTATAGAGTATGTGTGGGGAAAATGGGGGGGAGATAATTTGAGAGCGAGTGTGTGTGAGCGTGAGAATAATCTATTAAATTATTTTAGTCAAGTACCCATATTAGCTACCATTGGTTGTATTAAGATAATCAGCTCGCTACTGTATATTAAAATTATTTTATATTATTAATAGCTTATTTATGATTTAAATAAATTTAAAGGATATATGTTCCAAGGGTAAAGCCTTATTTTCTTACAATCTAAATTTACGCAACCATCATATAATTTAAAAACTAATGTAACCTTTAGATATTTGCTTTCGATAATCAAGATGATGTCTTCAGACGTTACCCCGTAGCTATCAACGATAGAAATGAAAATAAATGTTTTATCTTTAATAAAAATAAAATACAATTTAAAAAAAACATCTCACCCCATGGAAAGCTACCTGATCTAATTGTAGAATAGTCTAAGAGTCACTCTCGCAATAGACTGTAATGCAAATTACGGGGAAATCACGATTTAAATACTGGTAGGGTAAACTGAGGGTGGTTATTCCTAGATAGTTTTTAGTTAGTTCTCCCTCCATGAAAATATGGGTAGACCTCTTCTAAATTCAAACTTTCTCATCCCTGACACCTTAAATAAATGAGTACGTATGCGTATAATCCTAAAGGATTCTAAAAGAAGCCAATAAATAATAACATGGAAGTTAAATCCACTCAAAATTAGCTATGATTTAATGAAACTAGACGTAAGATTGAAAAACGAATTTTTTTGGGGGACACGTAGACCAAATGTCAAGCTAATCTACTCTAGTATGTCGTAGATAGGTATGTTGGCGTTAGAGTAATGGACGAGGGTGCCGAGAGTAGTTTTTCCTAAGTGTTATTTTCACTTTCTCTCCATACAAATGCCGTTACACTCAATCTATATTTCACCTTCCCCATTTATACTTCATTGGCGTAGTGGAAATGTGCATAGCTTGGACGGCTAGAAAAACTCAATAGAACTACAAATCTCAAAGAAAATTGATCTCTATTCTTTATTTAACAGACAAATCAAGATTGATTAAATATATTTTTTTAATTTTTTAGCTCTTGCGCAACTACAACATTTCAGTTTACCTAGTTCTTTGTAAAACGACAAAAGCAGTTTAGTGACAAAACTATAAGTCTTATCGTAAAGGCTACTATTAGACAATTTTATTCCTAGTCAATAAGTATTCAATCCTAAAATATCAAAGGAAAATTCTCATTAGTTTACTAACTATTAATAATTAAATGTGTTGGAATGTTATCCTTTTTCCATTCAATGCTTTGACAGAGTGTAAATAGGTAACTAATAAGAGTTTTATGACAAAAATATTTAATAGTGAGTACAAAATTATAAATAATAAATTTTAAGGGTTCGGCCAGACTGACAAGCGTGCGAGCGAGCGCGCAAGCGACTGGGTGGCCAGACTGGCGAGCGAGCGAGCACATGATTAGCAGATAGCTCTCTATAGTTGTTGACGAGGAGGCTCCGAATCTTGGCTCAGTGAACTGAGGGTTGTTTTAACAAGTGATTTATTGTTGTGGTTTTCTCATCCTCTCTCCACGCTAATGGTGATTATTATTTGTAGAGGCCTACTTTGATAATATTAAAGTATTTTATTACAGTTTTATATATATATATATATATACATAGATATGGTTTATGATCTTACCCATTAAATTAGTCCGTTTGTAGCACGTATGCTAAACCTATCGATATTAATAAAAATGTCAAAATGAGAAGTTTTCCTAGCACTCAATGAACCAACAAACAATAATATTGCCTAGCGCCTGTAAGCTATAATGTACCGGGTCGAGCGCACGCGTTTGAAAAATAGAACTGGTTCTATCTTTCAAGCGTGCGCGCTCCAGTCTGGCCACCTCTCATTACAACCCATAATGTTCTATTTTATATTTTAGTCACTCGCGCGCTCAGTCTGGCCGCCCCCCTAATATATTACATTTAAAGAAATTAGCAGCTGTTGCTCACTGCGACAAAGTATTGGTTGGCGATACGGAGACCCACAGGTGTGGTCAGTAATGGTCTATAGTCCTCTGCTCTCATGTTCTCATAAACTCTATTATTTGATAAAGAGCCGCTACTTGTTTATTTAGTATGTCGGCGGTCTTCCCCCTAAAGAGTATTTTCTTTACTATAACAAAACGTAGGATGTATACGGTGCTGTAAACATTATTTAATTATAGTTTTACTTTCATTTTATTTTTTATGTTGCAAAAATCAATAAAGGACCTGTTTTCAGTGTTTCACATTTAATTAATTTAGTCCAGCTTTGAACGTGTCTTTCTACTCCATCATACGTGCAACGACTGTGAAAATGAATGGATCAATAATATTATTTATTAATATCAGTTTTACAAACTCACTGTTAGGTACATTCCAGAAATCTTAAACTTTTTCAACTCAACGGAACTTCAAGGCCTAATTTAAGCATTATATGAGACCCAAATATTCACATTTTAATTCATTAGATAGCTTATAAAAAACATACAATATGGTTATTTCAGTTTAATCTACCATATTTTTGGAATGTTATCCTTTTTACACACATTGATTCAATTCCTTTGTCTTCTAGCGGTGAATACAGAAAACCTCTCTTCAATGTGCCATTTGGTTTGGTCTACATTATTTAGTCAAGATACGCCATATCTGTGGAATGACAAGGGCCACAAATTATAAAAAGGGGGAGTTGTAGGTGCTCAAGGTAGATTTAATCTTCCCCAACTTCCCCATCTTATTAAATAAAAAACTAGCTACTGTTTACCTGCTTTACCAAGTTAGGTAAAGTTTTCCAACAGGAATAAATATCATAACTAGCCTTAGTAAAAGTGGAGAAGTTGAGGGGAAGGGAGGAAGGTGTTCACTTGGTCCAACAATACCCCTCTAAACCCCCCCACTCCTCAACAAACCCACCAAAACCGACATTTTATGATGGTCTCCTCCGCCTTCCCCTTCCTTCACCCTCTCAAAGTAATCAGCTTACAGTCGGATCATGAAGGATTATAGAGGTCGCAGTGACGTCATACCAGCCTGATTAATACAAGGCAGTATAAGCCGGCCTTTCCTCCTATTTCTGGTCTCTTAGTTTTGTTCGTTATATCCCTGCTCAACCTCCACTAATCACCTCTTCGTTTTTCTGCTATTCTGGTAGCCAATGCAACAATATCGCGTAACTCACTTGATCCCCGTGCGTTATGTAAATTGTTCAGACATTTAACACACCCATCAGACACATTTATTGCTAGAAAGGGGCTCTTCCTACTACCGGATACTATGGATAGAGCCCATTTAGCTTTTATACTGTGCTTATCCTTCTATTTAAAATCCTTTCGCAATTAGAGGCCTCTTTTAAGATATTTATTTTCAAGTTTATGAATGGGGTATCTTCACAGTTTGTACGTTCAGTTTTTGAATCTCAGTCTACATGACATTGACAAACCAGACTAGAAGAAAGTGACTACTCTTAGCACATATCCATGTAAATATTATTGAAATATTATCTTATTTAATGTTTATTTGCCGGTATAGTTCCTATTTCAACTATATATGTTTATTTATCTGGAATAATACACAAGGGAACTATAAAACTAGACACGTTTCGTTGGACACGCGGTATGAATATCTGGCTCTTCTAGTCTTGTTTGCCAGGAACGGGGAGGTTGGGAATTCCATATTTTCCTTAATAAATTCCAAATCTTCTTTTGCTCAAATGCTGATACATTTCCTCCAACTTCAACGTTTCTAATCTAAAACACTTAGCAAGAACGGGTGGAGACTTATGGTGCAAAAAATAAAGTAACAAACGATAATATTAGGTGAGAGGAAAAACACCAGACTCTGATATGCTTAGCTTGATCCGTACCAGATGAATCGTGTGAATTTCTTTCTTCTTCATATGTTACAGCCTACACCGTTGGATACATGGCTAAAGACGTCCGTCTCAAGATGCGAATTCTAGGGAAACTGGGAGTTTCAAATTTCGGCCAAGTTGCGGTGTTATAAGCCAACATGATTTTCCACCCACTTTTTAAGCTAATGCGTATACACTTTATCTACAATTCACTCTCTTTCTCATCCTTTTATCTTCTTTCATCTTTTAAACTAAGAAGTTAGTTCCATGAATGTTGAACTTATTATAAATCATTCAACTTAGCTTATTAATATGCAGTGCACTTAGTATTCAGGCTTCTGAACTTAGAAGAATAGGTTATGTCCAGAGTAGAGTAATTGCTTTAATTAAAGTGAGATATTCTCCTCATTCAGTTAATATTGGTCTAAGCACAGGCCCTTTCCAGGATACCGTTGTAAAAGGGAATATAATAATGTTCGGTCCCTGTTTGGTGATACAAGGCAATATTGGGTTGATAGAAAATATGCAAACACGGATTTAATTAATATTTCTTGTGCTAATTAAGTATAATTAGTAAATGGCGGATTTTTTGAATTGGACTAGCTTAGGTATAATTCGTTGTTCTGTGAACAGTATAGCTACCTATTCACTCCGTTCATGTTATTATCGTTAATACAGTCCTACTGGTAGTTCTGTGAACAGTAGATCTAATTCCGTTCATGTTCTTATATAATATTGAATTGGTGATTTTTAATTTATGTTGTATTTAATATTATAAAACTAAGAAGTATTATAATATATTTATGCTTAATGTTATTCAAATAATTTTAAAAGTATTATAAGGCTTACAAAACTGGCTTACTTTATAATTTAATAACCCAAATCGTTGGTTACGTGGATTACACATCTGGTTCATCTGTTCTGATTTTGTGTGACGGGAAGGTTTGAGTTCAAATACCACCCAGGTTTACTGTGGGTGTTTTATTACTAGATGGTGCCCAAGTGTGAGAACAATTATTCCTAAATGGAAAGTAAAATGTTGGGGGATAATATTTTATTGTATTTATTAGTAATATACAAATTACTAAATTGTTTTAATTACTTTTACTTCCCTCGACTCCTTGGAGATAGACGTATTGTGATCGTCCAAAATATAACCCGTATCTTGGCACATGTAGACGTTTCATTATCCCCTGAAAGAGAAAATAATTGTATCACCTTCTGTCCGTATAACTGTATTTTTGTCTGTGTGTCTTGGACTAGAGCTTAATCATTTTATATGTCGCCATAGAACTTGGTATATAGGTTCTCACAATGCTCTCCTCTAAGAGTTTTTGAAATTATATATTATCTAAACTTAAGATTAAGTGCCAAAAAATGAATAAGTGGTATGAAAGAATTGCATTAAATTTCTCATATTGTGTATTATGGCTTTGAAGAATTAAAAAAATAAATGGTACGGCGCACCGCACAGACTTTCTCTCTCTTTCTATAAACTCGTAAGATTTCTGAACGGAATAATGT
>CABFWB010000901.1:154718-180920 GCA_902151455.1 Timema bartmani
TCAAAAATTTGCCGGAAAATATCGCTTCAAATAACTTCTAGACTAAAGGCATATATCTACCTGGCGGAAAATGTCAGGGGACGAAAGCTCTAAATAGCTTCCAAGTTCATCCAAATTTCAAAAAATACCAAAGGGAAAACAACTCCAAATAGCTTCTAGATGCATGTAATTGTGAAGAATTTTCAGGCGAGGACCACCCCAAATAGACTAGTTTCTGAAATAATTCAATTTTCAAAATTTTTTCGGTGAAAGACCACTTCAAAGACTATCTTCAAGAGGTATCTAATTATCTAATAAATTAAGGGGAAGATCACTCTAAATAGCTTTGAGGGGCATTCAAATTTCAAAAATGTCTAGGTGAGGAACATTTTAAATGGTTTATAAAAGAATCTAATTAAAAAACATCAAGGCGAAGACTACTCGTAACTTCTAGATTTAATCATTTTTCAAAAAATTGCTGAAGGAGGGCCACTCCAAATAATTTTTAAAAACTATCTGATTTTAAAAAAATTAGAGAGGATGACCACGGTTTAAAAAAACATACATAAGATCAAATATGAATGATAAACTATTAAATGTCTTTAAACAGAAATCTAACATTGTAAGTAATTATGTTATTTACAACTATGACCCCCCTATGAAAATGATCTGGATCCGCCCCTGCATGATACAGATGACTTTATCGGGGTCTTAGCTATGCCGGACACCACCGTCCGTCTCATTGACCAGGGGCCGCCCCGACAGGATTTTCAGAGATCTGTCAGTACCGGAAGGTGGCAAAGATAGTCTTAGTGCTCGTTTATATGAAACGTGTGTTGACCCAGATCGCGTCCCGGCCACCGTACATCGGGCCGGTCCCTAACGACTGAGCACCGTGACCCCCATTATCTTCTGACTGTATATAAAAGAAAAGCATATAGTGATAAACTAAGCACTTGTAAGTTGTGTGTATTTCACTGATTGTTTTCTAATCGCACAGACTAAACCATTATAATAAACACATTTACTTTATTAGTCATAACTTTACGGTGTCCAACTAAACATTTAGATTTCACGCCTATGAAATAATTAAGTTAATGCTTAAATAATGAAAAAGGTTGAAATTATCGCATGTGCACCTGCATTTTTGGCGATGGAAAGGGGAAAAGCATTTCGGGAATATTTTCTCCGTACTTTCGACCTGGATTCAAACCTTGGTCCATCTCCGTCATCAGCAGTGCAATCTATTGTGAGAGTAATGCTTTATAGTTTAGAGCATTTGATCACCGAAGTGAGTTTTAACTAATAGTTTTATTTTAAAGCATAATCTCAAAGCTTTATAATCTAGTTGTAGGCCTATCAATGCTTTATATGGTTTAATTATATTATACTAGCAGAAGTCCCTGGTGTTGCCCGGGTTAAACCAGAACACGCTTTTCTTTGATTCTTACATAGAAAAAAAATTCATTTTATTTCTTCCGATTCAGTTTATAATAAATTTAAAAAAATCCAATGACAAAATCAAAAGTCCGGTCTCAAAGTGCTAATGTTGCACAGAGGCTCCTGATATTAAAATTTCAGACATCTGCGTTTGGTAGTTATCTAGCAACGCTCATGATAGACAGATAAACAAATAAACTTTTCAATTTATTAATATAGATAGTGAAGATAAAGTGTTCATGTTTCACAAAAAAAAAAATTCTAACAATTTTATCAATGTAGGCATTAACATTAATTAGATAAAAATATCATGTTTTAACAACATAGTAAATACAATTTCCTTTCAAGTTCTAGCTTACAACAATATTTTGTAACTTTTCCTTATATTTGATTGTAACCAGCACCACCCTCTACGCATCTAGAATTTTCTGGAGATCTTGATATTTATGCATTTTTAATCACTTGTGATATGTTGAGACTGTGCAATATTTATTTGTGAATATATTAAAGCAACAAATTTTAAATACATAAAAAATTCATGGGCACACCTGTATAATCTCCACATAAATATGTTTGCATTAATTTCCCATCTATATATTATAAAAATTAATACAATGATTACAAGCACTAATACAAAAGCACTCAGTTTGTTTCCTGTGCTCATATATATATATACAGGTACATATGTATATATAAACAATATTTATACATATATAATATATATATATGTGTATATTATAAATATACATATGTATATATATATTTAGAAGATGGGAGTTTAAGCTCATAAGGTTTATCGGCGCTTTTCTAAAGTCTATCGACATATATATATATATATATATATATACGTATGTATATACTTGTATGTATAAGGTTTATCGGCGCTTCTCTAAAGTCTATCGACATATATATATATATATATATACGTATGTATATACTTGTATGTATATATATAATATATACAAATATATATACATACTATACATATATATATACGTATGTATATACTTGTATGTATATATAAAATACATACAAATATATATACATACTATACATATATATATTCAGAAGAAGGGAATTGAAGCTTATAAGGTCTATCGACGCTTATCTAAAGTCTATCGACATATGTATATATATATATAAAATATATATAAATAGATGTATATATTATACATATATATATATAGAGAGAGAATAAAGGAATTCAAGCTTATAAGGTCTATCGACGCTACTGTTCTACGCAAAATATACGATTACTTTAAATCTATAACTGTACTCAGCTTCTGTTATATATATGTGAATAGCCCATAAGGATAGTAAGACGTGAAGCACGGAAATTTACATGGGTCGCAGAAAGCCTAAGTACGCATTAATATGTTTAGTGCTTACAAAAACTGTACAAATCTCAACTTTGAGCTTCTATGTGGGGTCTCTAGGGTAGTCTCTTAAGCTGTTTTTCTTCCCCTACCGGAAGCGGCTGGAGGGAATTCACGCCGCTTGGAACCCATCCGGAATTTCCGTGGGAAAGGGATCCTGAGCATTGACTGTAATGAAGACATATCGCGATAGGTTCCCCGAGGCGGCCTTGTCAAAGCCCATTTCTCCACCGCTCTCGTCTTATTTGCATCCTTATTCTGAGTGGAGGCGACAATCGGTCCGGAGGAACTTGTGTAGGTTGCTGGATAGAGGGAGGTAGAGGGGCGGTTGGTGGTGAATAGGAAGGGGGTTGAAGAAACTCAAGGGAGGTAATCCAGATCCTTGGGATGAGATTGATTATTGATTGTTGTAGAGCGTTGATGGAGTGGGTGATCACTCACGGTAGTTTTTTATTTTTCTGACAGACAACATATTGCCCTACTGGGGTAGCAACTGTTTCGAAACAAGGAAAGATACACAATAATCTTGTTTTCAAACACAAAATAAGAAATAAAAGCTAAACTTTTTTTTTTTAGAAAATATCTTTTTTCATTCCAAATACAACTTTTATACTTTTCTCTAGTATACTAAAGGAATGCCCATTTTATAGTAGTTTTTAAATTAAATCGAGAATTATAGTTCCTCGCTACTGTTGATTATTCATTGAAGACACACACAAATATAAATAAAGAAAATATATTATTGTAAGTGCAAAATTAAAGAAAAATGTTGATAGGATAGTAATTAAATTGTTTTAAAAAAGAAAGTTGTCATAAAGTGTCAATGTGTTTTTTTGACTAGAGTTTCAAAATAAGTACAAGGATACTGTAAAAAATTAGGTCTCAAGGCAATTACGAAAAAAAATATTTCTACACTGATTTCTAACTGACTAACAATATTTTCAAACCACAACAGCTATTTTTTTTTTGTTTCAATCATATAACACTTTGATTAATTTCTTAATATGACTCATATTAAATTAGTTTGATTTTAATATTTAAAGGCCAAACCCATTTGACAGGAAATTAAATTAAAATGAATTATTTAATATGTTAATGTCAGTTTCGAAATTTTCAAATTAGCAAAGCCATTTTCAATTGTCTTATAAGGTACTATATGGATTTTTTTAAATTCTTTATTTGTTTTAGATTGTCTGGTTCTATTATTCTTGCCGCTATAGGCCTATACTTTGATCTAATGTGACATTTCCCTTGAAATTTTTTTTAAGATAAGACGATCTTAATGTAAAATAGTTGATACCATTCCACACAATTTTGGCGTGAGCATAATTTTAAAATATCAAAAGAATTTGAATTAACGCAGGATTTCCTAACGTCTGCAACACGTCTCCACTCTACCACAGGTGGCCTCCCCTTAACGTACAGTTTATAACAAATATATTTCTAAGTAATAAACTTAGAAACTAACCTAGCTCTACATGGCCCACATAGCTTTTGCCCGAATATTTGTGCGTATTGGTTGGTAGAACGAACAAATATACAAATATAATATTAAAAATACTTGAGTTGCACTATATTTAGATCAAGGTCAGGTATTTGCTAGGTTCATTTTTAGACATGCTCCTGGAAACGTAAATAATGAAAACGTCGCAAATATTAATCTAGTAATTTGCGTACAAGGTGCTTTTCTCTTAAGTATCCTTTTTAAATATCTAATTTTCACCGTGTTTTAATTTGGTTTCAGATCTATCATCACATTTATACTTATAGAGTAGGGATTAGGTAGAAGGAAGGTAGTGTTTAGAGTAAATGTACCCATAATTGCGTCTAAATAAAGTAAGAATTATTTTGGGAAAAGACATATAATTAAACTCAGATAGTATTCGAACCCCAATCACCTTCTTACAAGTGAAAGAGAGCTAAAAGACCAAACGAGAATAACATTTTATTCTACAGGCTAACCGGCTTAGTTTTATAAATGTATGCCTGTTTAAATTGTATATTTAATTTATTTTCATCAATTTTCTACCTGCACCAATGGCCACGCAGTCCTAAGCTTCAAGATACCAATATTCTGGAATACCACCAACATTCTAATATATACAGGGTGAACAAGGGGTGTTTCACTCCATGTGTTTTTATCACAGTGGTTTTCCCATCCTCTCTCTTCTCTAATAGAAGGGGATCTCCTCTAAAATATGTTCTTGGTTCTATAATCTTTTATTGTATATTTAGTAAACTTGATAAACAAACCGGTGGAAACATGGTCTAAATTTTAACAACATATAGTCTGGTTTAGCAGTGACAAAGAGGTCTAGGTTCGAGCGCCGGACAGGTGTAGTGAAGGGGATATTTCCAGCTCCCTTCCCACTTGTCCTACACGAGAATGCAGATGTTTTCTCTTCTAGATTATACCTTTCTCATACTTACACCATATTTAACTGAATAGCCCGAACAAATAGTGAAACACGCTATAAATTAAAATAATAATGATTTTGAAAATGGTAATTTAAAAAAAAATCCTACCTTAAAAAAATAAAAAACCGTACAAAAATAAACATTTTAATTTCAATAAAAACTTAATTACTATCCTTAAAATACAACGATGTTACTAGTCATTCTCTAAAAACTAAACATAACATACATTTTTACGCAACATTTGTTCGATATTAAAAAAATAGATTTCCTGGGTGATTATATATATATAAAGATTGTACAAAACTCACAAAACTGGTTCAGATGTAGCCCCAAAGACATTCAGATATACAGAAAGACATAGCGACAGACAAATCAAGTGTGATTTATCTTGAATAATCTTATTTAACTTAAAATTTTGATCCGAAACCTTGTACCCTTAAATTAAGACATTATTACTGATGAGTGGTATTTAAAAATTCTAAATTTTTATACGAGCTCTGGTGACTTTGTTTGAAAGGGATATTATTATTATTATTATTATTATTATTATTATTATTATTATTACTGCATCTTACTAGCCGTTCGGGCTGTACGCACTTATGCTAATGTGTAATGGCAGGGTGATTGTGAAATAAAATGGAGGATCTATAGTTTAACGTGGGATTCGAACCACGGTGGAGGCCTGGTATTCCACACATTTACAAGTTTTGATTAATACACGTCATGTCAGGGGTGAAGGAAGCGTTTTGCAATCAGATAAGTCTGTGTTGGGACCAAGGATTGAACCCCGGGCTCCAAGCACAGAAGTCCAACACCTTACCCCTAGACCACCAAGTCACACTTAAAAGGGATACTATGGGAGTGTTTCACAATACATACATCAGTTTGTTCTTCATTTTCAAGAATAAATCTATAAATAAATGATATGATATAATAGCACAGACTTGCTCATGTTTCGTATTATATTCCGAAGAGATTTTCAAAAGTATTTTCTTAGTAAACGCTCCATAAGTAAGGAAGTTTTTCTTATAAACACAAACAACTCATCCTGTTAATCACAATAAACACTTTGTATGGATATAAATATTAGAACTAATTGTTCAAATATTTTTGACAAATTTCAAATTTTCAAAGATAATATATTTGTAAACTGCTATTTAAATATTTTAATTAAAAAAAAGTATTCTTATTTGTCATGAAAACTTTAACCAAATACCAATTTTTAGCTCGTTGTTAAAGGCAAATTAAAAAAATATCAAATTTTCTATGATTAAAAAAAAACTGCCCTAAAATCAACTTATTTTAGAAATATAAACATAAATTTTAATGATCATATAAAATAGTACCCAATAACAATTTATTAAGAAAAACCTTAAAGCTATTTTCAAAAAATTCAAATGCTATGTGAATCATTCATAAGTAAACTAAGTATATTTTATAAGAGCTTGAAAAATTAATAAATAAACGTAATATTTTTTACAATTCAGTTTCTCGTTCTTTCCTATACATTTCATTGATGGAAGATCTTTCAACATTTCATGCCATCATCAGCCTTTAAAAGTGGAATGATGTGACTCATCTGAGCTATAAAACACAACTCTTTACTAACTTTATAAAAACTTATAGTTTCGATTTTCTTAAATATAACATAGCTTTAATAACCTTAAACATTTTAAGCATTTTAATCAAGTCTTTACAATTTACTCATCCTACTATTGACAACCACTTTATCTTATTAATTTTGACAGCAAATTTTTATATTGTTTTGAAATATATCTATTCATAATTTACTCCACTAATTTTAGTATAAATTTTGAGCTTATAATTATAATTATTGTCAAAAATTAAGAAATGAACAGTGCTTCAAAATGTATTCTAGAATTACTCTTTAGCAAAATTTAGCTCAAAAACCAATGACAAAGTGATATCTGTCATGTCAAACAAATCCTAGATTTTCATTTTAAACAGAATAGTTAGAGCAAATTTAGAAAGATTTATAATTCAAAAATTAACTTACATGCAAACTATCTTTAATTTTAGACTAGGCTCGAAATCAAAAAATGTTTTGATGTATTTTCTTATGACATATAAAAATAATATATTAAGATTTGAATATAAAAAAAAATGATTTCAAGAGTTTGGTCTAAATTGGACGCCTGCGGAATTTTTTTAGCACCGCATCTAACTACATGGTTGAGCAATACGCTTATGTACAACTTACGCTAGTGGTTTTATGGATTTGAAGGATTATATTTAGGGAAATTTTACCCGCATTTGTTTAGATGGAGAGTGGAAAACCACTTTTGAAAACCACCCTTAGTAAAGCTGACTGAAATTCAACCTCAATCTTCCTATCATCGTCAGTCTTGTCGACTGCGAGAGTAGTGTATTAGAGCATTCGGTCACTGAAGAGGGTGAGTTTTATTGATTAATAATAATGTATTTACTTAAAATAAAATATTAAATTATTAGTAAAATAAAACATTTAAGTGTAGTTTATCCAACTATAAATTTTTGACAGTTCATAATTTTGGAAATAGTGATTATAGCTATTTTTTCAAAATGTATAAATGAAGAATGTTTCATATGATTATCAAAATAATATATATTTTACATATATGTATTAAATATGCTAACGCTCTAGGTATGAAGAACCTAGAATTTAGATTAAATGTACATTAATTTTATAGTGGGAAACGATTTAAGAAATTAAAAAAAACAGTACACCTAAATGGGAATCGCGCACCAACCTCCTTGTTCAAGGCTTCAAGACTTAATGAACTTGACATTTTAGCCCGCGTGTTCACTGGTATGGATCAATGTCTGATTCAAATCAATTATATAATTTATTGCTTTGTTATCGACATTTAGAAAAAATGACACTTAAACCTGATAATCGGACCCACATTAATGTTTTGGTTGTCACACAATTTATAACATTTTATCACAATATTTTATATATTTCATTATGTTTAGCCATGTAGATTCAAATACGATTAAAATACTTTATAGAAAAATTATAAATATTTTATTTTTAATAACTTTATTATTATAAATTTTGATTAAGTTTACTAATTTTTTGCTTTGGATTCCTATGATTAAGGTATGCCAACAATAAACTTTATTTTTCGATGTTTTATGCTACGTTTAGAGAGCCTTACATGGTGGAGTTATAGTTATCGAAAGGTTGGTATACTCTTAGCATTGTAATGAGGGACCACAAAACAAAATTTAATAACACTATCCAAAGAGATACGATCTAATTAGGTTTGATTGAGATCTCTTGTAATTTATTTGCATATTTTGTAAACACACATTCTATAGGTTTAATTAGAAATGTTATTATAGTGTATTTTTGAAGGCCTTTAACGTGCTACATTATAATAACTTATGAACCCAATTTTATAACAATCATAAAATACGTTTCTCTCACGATTACCAATTTTAGAGTGACGCAATTTATGTATTAACAGCGAATCGAAACAAGGATTATCGGTTTAGTTATATAATTGTCTACATCTTCAGAAAATTTGGAGATATGGTTTATATTTGAAGACAAATATTTTTATAATAAAGTACCCATATTAAATGCGGTATAAGAGAGTACTTTTTTTAATACTACGCCTAGCTACCTATTTGGGCTGTACGCTTATGTACTAATTACGTCAATCTGTCAGGGGTAGGAAGGTTTAATTTAGAAGAATTGTGCCCACATTTGCGTGGAGGTATAGAGGAGTGTTGTGTTATTTTATAAATTTATTTTACTATTTGATTTAATTCTTGTCTTTCTTTTTAAAATAACAAGTACTAACTGAAAACTTTTACAAAAATGGTTCTGCGTATAACCCGAACGGGTAGTAAGACGCGGTGCTAATAATAATACAAAAACTGTTTTAAATATGTTAATTAATCTCACTTCGCAATATGCAAAGATACAAAGAAAATATTCTGATTCTAAAGATATTATTTTTATTATATAAAGAAAGTATTGTATATAACATTTTCTACCAAGAGAATATGGTGGATTTTAATACTTTAGTGGCCCCAAAGCAAAAAGGTTTTTATTTTTTTCTACTCTGTCGGTCCCTCTGCTTACAACTGAGGTTACAGATGGAATGGTTTAATATCTTTCGTTCAATCTTGAAAATTATACGTTATATGGCTCATGGCTGAATCACGATTTTATTTCTAACATTAACATAAAAAGTTATTAAGTGTCAAATTAATGAGAATTCAAAAATTTTCAAAAATTTTTATGGCAATTTAATTCAAAATATATATTTGTGGATTGTTTTTACCTGATAAAACAATCTTTGGATATGATATTTGTCGATAAATAATTTAAAGGTAATCTATTGAAGTCTAATTTAGAACATTTTGAAACTATTCGAAAACGAATTTTAAGATTTTGTTCAAAACTAATATAAATTATTATAAACAAGATATTATAATAGGCCTACTGTATTTTTTATAAAAATAATGAGATCATAATCTGTTGATAAATGATCTTAGGAAATTTTATTTTTGTTTAAAATAACACGATTTTCTTAGTGTTAAATCCGATGACTTTTTCATATGATTATCCAAATAATATTTAGTTTTTTGGTAGGAAAACTTAGTTAATAGTTGTTTACTAATTACTATGCTTTGAATAAATTTATTTCAATTTACACTATACAAGATTGTATGTACAATTGTTTCATTTAATTTGCCTCTTACCGAATATGTTAGAATATATAACTTAAAAAATCCAGCTATCTCTTTTGGGGTCAATGTAACAAGTTTTAGAATAAAACAAAACATAGTCTCAATTTGGCGTCTCCCACGTTACTTCCTTATGAGAGTTCAATGTAAGTAATTTTCCTGCTGACATCAAACTGTCAACACCTACATTGTTATGCTGACATTGAGCTATGAAATGTGTTTCAGATTGGTATATATTAAGGTAGGTCAGACATGATAGACTATTCATTTAGATTACGTGAAGACTTACTATATACTATAGAGTATAATGGCACATAAGGTAAGCTATTTCACTACGTAATTAATACTATTCACTATAATAACAATGTCTCGAACTCATTCTATAAATTTTAAAATATTTACAAAAATTTTATATCTATAATTCTTTTCTCCAATTCTGGAATATTCCATTATTTACATTGATGGTGTAGGAATGAGAACGTTATAGGCTTAATTTAGATGACAGTTTGTCTTACTGCATGAAATAGTACTAGCACATAATTCAGTAAAAAAAAAAGCCCCAATACTTGTTTAGTTTCATCTTGTAACCTCACCCATGTTTCCGTGTTGTAATTTTGGCAACCTTGTAAAGACTAGGTTCGTGGTTCTTTTCCCTCCATCCTAAAAGATGTAGTGCCTGTTTGCCTTTATTCGTGATAAGATGACCTCAATTTTTTGTCGGGAACAATAGTTAGGTTTATTTTACATGACTAGCCCTGCAACTATTAGCAGTTAAAACTATATAAGTAAAGGTGAATACTAACATTCAGGTGTTTTACCTTTAAAAGTGGTTTTTAGTTGTTAATATTATAATATGTAATCAAATATAAACAAATATTCTCTCCAACATATTAAAACATGAAAACCTTATGAGAGAAAAACTATGATATTCGTCAGTATTTATAACATATAGGACAGACACCTTTATTTGTGCTGAAGGAGAAAGTAAATAAATTTAAAAAAAGAAAACATGGTATACTAGACTGGCCTTTGAACCCTGATCTTGTTTTACCGTCAAACTAGACGGGATCAGTTTGACATTTAACCCTCGTGATGGTATGAGGAATGACCGCCTCTGGTCAGAATTCCTGGCTAAAGATTCAAAGGTCACGGGTTCGATCCCCTGTGCCTCCAAAATGTATCTGTGAAGGAGTGGGTCTGGAACGGCGTCAGATTTAGACCCGTGAGGACAAATGAGGAGTTAAAGAAGTAGCAGCTATGATTTAGAAAACTGATAATATTGGATGAAGGGATTGTTGTGCTGACCACATTAAACCCTCTATCCACAAATAATCTATATATTGCACCTCATTACACCCTATCCCTATCTCAAGCTAGCTATATCCAGTCCCCCTCATTACAACCTATCCTTATCTTGAGCTAGTTCTATCCAATCCACCTTATTACACCCTATCCCCATCTCAAGCTAGCTACATCCAGTCCATATCATTACACCCTATCCTTATCTTGAGCTAGTTCTATCCAGTCAACCTCATTACACCCTATCCCTATCTTGAGCTAGCTATATTCAGTCCACCTCATTACACATTATCCCTATCTTGACCTAGTTATATCCAGTCCACCTCATTATAGAGTATCCCTATCTCAAGCTAGCTATATCCAGTCCACCTCATTTCAGCCTATCTCTATCTTTAGCTAGCTATATCCAGTCCACTTTATTACACCCTATCCCTTTCTTGAGATAGCTATATCCAGTCAACCTCATTACACCTTATCCCTATCTTGAGCTAGTTATATACAGTCTACCTCATGACACCATAGCCCTAACTTGAGTTAGTTCTATTGTGAAAGATAAGCTAGATATTATACTTACCTGAAAAGTTATATAACTAAAATAGTAAATTTTTTTAATGTTTGTCGCAAAAAAAAAAATAGAATCTGTAATTCGATGAGGTTATTTTTAAATTGTACTTTCTTATTTTCTTTTGATTACAAGTTTTATTTTGTACATTTATTAGCATATACAAGGATTATAGCAAGAAGGAATTTTTATAATATTCATACATTAAAATATAGGATTAGGTATTATATATCAAATTTGTTAACTGAAGGTCACTTGATTTGGCTTATCAACATTATTTTAATGAGCTAACAATTATTGGCTATTAATGTTAATCATCTGTATATAGTAATTCATATATTGTTTAATGCGTAATACAATAATTTGTATATGTATGGTGTGAGTATGAATACCCTATTATAGTATTATAAAATAAAATGAAGAGTTTTTTTTTGTCTGTAATGAGAATTGCTTGACATATAGATTTATGACATTTAAAAAAATAATAGCCCGTGTCTACGAGCATGTGCACCTCAAATCCAGAATTTTAACATTTTGATTGGATTTGTTTTAATTAACTAAATCAAAGTGATATCGATAATAATTAATAAGAAGCATTTGTTTGTCTCTCATGTGCATGCACGATATCAAGCGCACTTGAAGGCCTAACATCTTAAAAACTAGTAGGCCCTGTGCTCAAACATTATATATCTTGAAGTCAAAAATTTAAAATTCAAAGGTATCTTCCACGTACGATCATTAAACTAAATAAATTTCTCCCGGTGACATTAGGTACTTCAACTATTATATATTTATATATATATATATATATATATATATATATATATTTTATCATACTATTAACATCGGGTTGTTCTAAGCTTTATTGCATGCCCACTGCCCGTATATAATAGCCATTGGCACCTGTTTGCGCAAGGAGTTGAAGTGTTACGTATATTATGTTATCCTAGGCTGAAACAATGTATTTAAGAAACCATTCTTCCTCATTATTACGTTTAACCACAAAGCTATTAATGACTAAATCCAACCATTATGTCTAAGAAATATAGTATATAGAAAATTCACCCGCATTAGAGTGGAGAGATGAGAAATTCACATTGGAAAATAACAAGTTGATGTTTTATTTTGTATCGATTTGAATCTCGACCTTTAGGTTTTCAGAAAAATGTATACTACTATTTCACCATATTACCATCAGTGTTGGACTTAGAATGAAAAGAAATGAGCTTAATTTAAAGTGCACATTATTCACTTTATATTTCTAATTTAACAAAATTCACTTTTGAATAAGCTTGACAATGTGATATAGGTTTTTATACACGCTAAGATATTTATCAATATAATTGATTTTAATTTTTTTAGAAATTTCTGAAATCACAATAATTATGCTTAAAGAATCTCGCAATTTAATAATGTATTTTACTCAAACTGCTATTTGGTAATCTTATACATCTTTCGTAAAACAAAAATTGTGATAAGAAAATTAAAAATACAATATTGTATTAAAATGATACAAGCTCAAGCCTACATTATATGTGTATGTTGAGCGTAAAGTCTGAAAATGGCCAATGGACGTATTTTGGCTCAATTCTAGGATTGGACGTTTTAAAATGACCAAAGCCCAAAGTTATATTCAATTTCGAGCCTTAGCCACCTCCAAACAACCAAACATAGAATTGTGCAATTACTAAACGACCAAAGTTTTAAATACAGTCATTAGGTTAGGCTATGTTTGCCAGGATTAGATTAGGTTAGGTTGGGTTAGGTTAGGTTGGGTTAGGTTAGGTTGGGTTAGGTTAGGTTAGGTTAGGTTAGGTTAGGTAAGGCTAGGCTTCAAAAATTTGGTCAGGTGGTCTTGATAACTTAAAATGATGTTCTAATCTCTCCATCCGGTTCTGTTTTTATATCATTGAAATCCACCTGCTCTCTTGAATTCATGTGACTGCTCAAAATTTGATGCGTGCCACCTGCTCAGTCTGGTCGAGAAAATAACTAAAATATTATTTGAAAATGTTATTTCAAGCCTTGGTGGTTTAGTAACTGTGCATTCCTAGGAATGGCTTTTTGGAGAAGGCCAAGGTCCAAAATTGATTAGTGTGTTGGGCTTTGGTCATTTTAAAACGTCCAATATTATTATTGAGACAAAACTCCGTCCAAGGCTGTGTTTGGGCTTTGTGCCTAGCATATATATATAAGACCAAAGTTTTAAATACAGTCATTAGGTTAGGCTATGTTTGCCAGGATTAGATTAGGTTAGGTTGGGTTAGGTTAGGTTGGGTTAGGTTAGGTTGGGTTAGGTTAGGTTAGGTTAGGTTAGGTTAGGTAAGGCTAGGCTTCAAAAATTTGGTCAGGTGGTCTTGATAACTTAAAATGATGTTCTAATCTCTCCATCCGGTTCTGTTTTTATATCATTGAAATCCACCTGCTCTCTTGAATTCATGTGACTGCTCAAAATTTGATGCGTGCCACCTGCTCAGTCTGGTCGAGAAAATAACTAAAATATTATTTGAAAATGTTATTTCAAGCCTTGGTGGTTTAGTAACTGTGCATTCCTAGGAATGGCTTTTTGGAGAAGGCCAAGGTCCAAAATTGATTAGTGTGTTGGGCTTTGGTCATTTTAAAACGTCCAATATTATTATTGAGACAAAACTCCGTCCAAGGCTGTGTTTGGGCTTTGTGCCTAGCATATATATATATAATATAGGCTAGAGTTTAAATAATATATATAAAATTTGTGTGTGTGTGTTTGTGAGTGTAGGTTTCCTATTAAATTATTGGAAGGCCAAAGTCGCAAATAGCTAAAATATTGATACTAAAACCTGCTAACAAACTAATTAATAATCAGCCTAGTTTAAAAAATTACAGTTAGTATCACAACATATTATATATCACTGCTATCCACTGGTTCCACTACTTTATTTCTAAAACACTAATATTGTATTAACAAATATACTGTTACAAATATTAACTTATATAATACCAAACAGTCGCTAGTATTTACAATCTTCTTCATTTTTAACAAATATTTACATTACAAGACCCAGTATATTCACAATATTTTATATTCAACCATCTAATAATCATTATCAAGGAGAAACAAATCTAAGAGTATGCATTCACAGCTCACAGCTCAACAAATACTATATATTGTAATTTGTGTATATATTAAATATTTATCATTTACAAATACATTATATGAATAAAATATATAATTGAATTATTTCATAAACTAAACTCAGTAACTTACTAATCTGATTTTATTTTAGTGCACTATGCACTACCATCAGTCCCAGCTAGCCTTATATTTACACTTATTGGCAAATGACCAGGAAGTGTAAATGTAAAATAACTCTATCCATATTTGCGTTGAGAAAGAGAATATTTTTTTACAAGAAATAAAACCCTCGATTAACCCTGATATGATTCAGACCACGATCTCTCAATTACCAGAAAATAAATACAGATGAACTTGACGTCTAGTCCATGTGAACACAAATGAGTGGTATTTACCTTTTGATTGACGGATTCTAGATTATTTTCTTGGAAGTTCATAAAATATATTGATATGAAATGGGGCTTATTTAAGTTAAGTAGGTGATAAACTACCAGTCCTGAGGGATGAATGTTGAAAATTTAAAGTCACCAATATAATAATATTGGTGCTAAGGCTTTGCATAAAAACCAAATATTAATCGGTCCAGTTTAATTGATCTACTTACTAGTATAAGGTTTTTAAAAACTAATCGTACCACTTTAAATGGTACAGCGATAATCGTAAATCATTTTGTGATGGCTATTAATGCTATCGTATGATTTCACAAGAATTTTCATAATATTAGTTGCTGAGTAACAGCTCCTCTTTGTATGAATTTACCATGTCTTTAAAGCTCCCTGTACCTGAATGGGCCAATGTAGTTTCTAACATCCTATAGCTAACTTGAAACGAGCATAAACACTGACTTAATATCAGAACTTTAATTTATTTTAGCCCCACGTCCCATTCAGGTTATACACATATGTACTAGTTACGAGAGTGTTTTAGGAATGAGGTGTTTTGAATTCAGAGAAAACGTATTTGAAGGGAAAGAATGTGAAATAATTTAGCAAAAGCTACCCTCAATACACACGACCAGGATTTAAAGCCAAATCTCTCCGACATCAGCAGTCCAGTTTGTTGGGAGATGATCCCTTAGACTATCTTAAGCGGTTACGCATTATTTAATTAAAACATACATAAAAATAATTATACAAATAAAATTGCTCTCAAATTTTATTTTATATTCATGTATCCTTTAATGTATATGTGTTTAAAAATATTTGTTTACACAAGTTTTCCTGGAAAATTTATGATTAATGTTTTCTCTGCGGGTGTATAATATGCGCATTACTCTCGCCAAAAGACCAAAGATCATTGAGTGATTTTGTTCCCAAGCTAAAAAAAAAGTTAAACTTTGATTTTATGGTAAAGTTTATTTATTGTGGATTACAAATGTCACCTAAACAGCAACAGTGGCCAAAAGTTAAATGTAGAAAGATATACATTGCATTTTTTTTGCCACTGGTATGAGGAGCAGAGCAAAAATTTTGGCACAGGTGTTTTATCACCAAGAATTTTTCCTATTCTCTCACTATTAATATTACTACAATTAATATGTTTAAGAGGCCTAGTATACTAAAGGTTTATAGAACTTATTCAGCATGGTATAGAGGGTGTTTTTATTTTGAACTACACTTCACATTCATGATTTGACTAAATTGCTAACAACTCTGGCGTTTAACTTAAATATAATTTTTATTATGCTTTTTGGATCTGTTTTGTTATTTTATAAGCATTGAGTCTCACTTCACACACAGTATATCCCAACAGATACACTAATTTACACATGTGTTCACCGGAGCAGGCTATAATTTTTGGAAATATTTATTTTTTAAGAAAGTCATTATGTATAGAAGTCAATCCTCAACATGATATGTTTCTTTTTATTCCGCAGATTACGACGATGGTAATTTATCATCTGAGTATCGCAACGGGTGTCCTATGCTATAATATTGGATCCCGCGACGACCTTAAAAGCGATTATTCGTTCATAGACCAATACTCAAGGCCATACTCGTACCAGAACTATGACAATCCATCCCAGTACCAATACTCCCACGGCTCCTATCCCTCAAACGGACTCTCCCAATTCTCTGGAGATTACTGTCGTGACAGATCTCACAATTCATACTCTTCTAACTTAATCCCTTATTCCACTTATGGAAAGAACTATTCCCCTGAGGTCAGTTCTCATTCTTCACATTATCACTCATCATACTCAGGCGACTCCTCACCATATCAAGAAACTGGTCACACTTCGAATGGGCAAACTTCAAGTGGTGTCTCTGATCAGAACTACCTTCCTTACAACAATCCTTCTTACTCCTCATCTTATCCCTATTCATACGCTTCTTCTTACCCTTCTTCATACTCCTCTTCTTACTCCTCTTCTCACCCCTCTTCATACTCCTCTACATATCCCTCTTCATATTCCTCTACATATCCCTCTTCATACTCCTCTTCTTATCCCTCTTCATACTCCGCACCTTACCCCTCATCATACTCCTCTTATCAGCCCTCTTCCTATTCCTCCTCTCACCCCTCTTCATATCCCTCTTCATACTCCACATCTTACCCCTCATCATACTCCTACGCACAACCTTCTTCGTTCTCCTCTTCTTATCCTTCTTCTTACCAATCCTCATACTCATCTTCTTATCCTTCATACTCTTCTGAAGGAATCTATGGTTCTAAATCAGGCTATGGTGAATCTAACACTGGTCACGAGCGGAATTATTCCAGTTACGGAAATAAGAATTCCATACAGGATTGTAATAAGTATACAGGATATTGATTGGTGAATATTATCCAATCCTATCCTAGCTACGTAAACGTATCATCTCGGTAGCAGTTACGTCAGTGGGTAAGCTGATGAATAAATGTTTTCCCCTATATTTTAGTTTTATACTTTACTCTTAGCTATAGTTATTTACGCATGAAGTCTTAATGTAATAAAATATATTATATATCTGTAAAATGATTGTTCAGTTATTTTCTATACTTATTATTTATTTTAGGGAAGGAGGAGGGAGTTAATATTTCCAAATATATTATAGTTTCCTAAAAAAATGCAAAGCCCACAGTTTTTTATATGGGAGCTCTGTTATGTAATTTTTTTTAATAAATATAATAATTTATAAAAGAAATATATTTATATTGGGAATTGTATGGTTAAAGAAGAAATAATTATATAGCGTGTGTTAAATAAATAGTATTAGTGACTCTAAAATTAATTTATTTTTACACACAGGGACCTAAGCAGTTGTTACTTACCGAGGTCAAATATTCTCAAAAGTTATTATCATTTTTGACCTCAAAAGAAATGTGACCCTAACATTCTTGAACTGGTCATGAGGATTACTAACCTGACGTAATACAGACTTGGGAGACAAAGTAGATCCCACTGAATTAATTTTTTAAGAAGTGAACTCAATTTCATTTTGAGAGAAGTAAGCTGTTTATTTCATGAGTGATTTTTATCTTTAAAGTCAGAGATATCTTAGAGACCCATGAACTTCCTGGATAAGAATTTTGTGATTATATCACTAGCACACCCTAAACTTTCAAGTGGTTCTCAAGTTTCAAACATTAGAGCCGTCAGTTTGAGAATTATTTTGAAAGTTTTTGTTGGCGCTCAACCAACAAAGCGTACAAAAATGATTAAAAATTTTTTGTCCATCCATGAGGACCGTTGCAGCATTATTGACATATAATTAAGTTGCCGCTAATAGATTCTGACGGACCTTGCTTAACAAGAACCAGAGTCAACAACAACTCACTTAGTGTACTGTATTATCAGGTGAGAAACGACTAAGTCGTCCAGTTAAGGCAATCCTTGGTGATGGAAGTTGTGCTTACAGCTATGACCCAATAAAAAAGCCACTGGAATCCCAAAGGAAGTGTCTGTCTTCTCCATGACTGAATAAATCTAAGTAGGTCCAAACCAATTTTAAGATCATGTTGATCTCTTATGTAGACATGAAGGGAATTGCTTACAAGAATTTCATTCCTGTGGATCAAACAAGTAATCAACACCATCTAGTACATGAAACATTTGAGGGAGATGTAAATTTCCTGACAAGTGGTGGACACAGGACTGGCCACTGCATCAAGACAACACACCAGCAAAAACTATTCAATCTGCGCAGCAGTTTGTCCCAAAACACAGCAATAATCCCTTCCACCCCACTATTCCCTTTACCTAGCCCCCTGTGATTCCTTCTGCTCCCCAATATGATGATCTTGCTAAAGGGCCGATGATTTGACGATAACCAGGAGATTAAAGTGGAACTATTTTTGGAGGTTCTGAAGAATACCCTAATAACTGAGTTCCACAGGTAATTCCAGGATTTTGTAAAGTGCTGGACATACTTTATCAACTCTCAATGGAGACTACTTCGAAAGAAACAACAGTGATTAGAAACTAAGATGGGCAAATAATATTTTAACAGTACATCTGGGAGATTTTGGATCGCACTTCGTATAGCCAGGGGAAAGGGAACTTTATAATACATTTAACATTATATTTAATATAATATATCCATACGCTACATATTATGATACGGTTACTTCTGTGGGATGATGTACATCCAGAGAAGAACTTAACGAACATTTTTACTACTTTACAAATAATTTGTTTATCCTATAAAATAAATGTATAAATATGTTATGGTCATCTTGAAACCGAAACCTTGAAGAAACTATCCACATGAACTTGGTGATAGTTAATCCTAATTTTCATGAATACAATGTACTTACTAGTGCTGCATTCTTAAATCTGTCAAGTGCATTTACTATTATATGATCATTTAAATGTTCAAAGGTGTTGACATGTATTAAATCGAAACACTTATTATGATTTATTACTTTATAGTTGTAATCGGATACAGTGTTAATAGGAAATACATTCAGTATAATATATATAAATGTTTTTTTTAATTTTTGTACAAATCTTAATTTCTGTTTAAACAATAAAGTATTTTTTGCATAAACATTTTCTTTATATTCCTTACTTACTAATTTATCTTATATAATGTGCCCTTTATATTAACGAATATTTCGTTTTTATATAGAGAAAGTAATTTAAAGGTGAAAGCTTTCCGCTCCGATATTATTATACATGTTTACGCTTAATATCACAGAAAATTCCATAAATGGGGAATCTAATTTCTGGATAACTGAAAACTGATTTTTGAAAGTTTGACTCCAAACTACTATAGTTTATAATAATGACAAATTATATAATATTTTATCATCTTATTTATGTTTAGTGGTAATCGCAAATTATTTACTATCTTATGATATGCGTTCTAAATTAAGAGATTTACTCTTTTCGTTATTTGAGTGGAAAGACCATATTTAATATCCATTGAGAACAAAATTTTAAACTATTGTTTTGTATATTCTGAGTTTTAGATTCCTTGAGTGTAGCTTGAATGTAACAACAATCTGTTGATTAGTAGACTAATCACAAACAGCTAAGATACTTATTCCTTGTTGATTTGCTAACAAACTTTCACTTTACCTTTCAAATATTTTGTAAAGTCAAAACTTAAAATGATTTTGAGGTGAAAGTCACAAATTGTGTCTAATATCCATCTCTGTCATACCTCGAATTATAAAATCACCAATTTACGTACAATCTTAAGGTATTTAAGTGTAGGTTTTTCATATTGGCAAACCAGCTTAGGCTTCCACCACATGGCTTGTCACTTTAACCAATCCTCCCAGGTGAATTCCCTCCCAGGAGAGTATAGATTGAAGAGGTAAGTAGGAAGAAGGGGGTGGAAACAGGTCTGTATTGCCTTCAACTCCCACAGGACTCCCGTTACTTTCCTCCCGTCACTGTCCATAGCGCCCCCCCCCCCACCCCTGTCTCCCCTAGCATGGTCTCCCTGCCCCGAGACACGTGAGTTCCGGCAGCAAACCAAGAGTTATGTGACGTAACGCTACTTAGCTCCAATAAGATAATTCAGCTTGTAGGAAAAACCGGTTATGTGAGTTTGAAATAAAACCACTTTCACCTCTTAGCCCCATAGGATCCTCTTTGAAGCTACGCTTTTTCCAGTAAATTTTCCTCAATGGTGGTTTGCGGTCTACTAAATAGGTGAAGAAGATAAGTTATAGGGTGATGCACCTAAAGCTTATAACACACACACACATATATATATGTGTGTGTTATGAACAAATATATATGTATGTGTGTGTTATGGACAAAGTGAGTAAAAGGTCACTATTGAAAATGACCTGATATTATTTATAGTGACCAAAGCATTCGGACAAAGTGATACATATTTGTTAATTAATCATTTTGACCGGGCAGTATACATAATGCTCCACACTCTTTGGTCTATGTGAAAAACAGTGCAGTACTACATCACTGGCAGGGTGGGAACAGTAAACATCCGATCACGTGTATTAGGAATGAGGGAATTTGAATATAGAATAAGTCTTCTGACATTTACATAGTCAGAGAGAGTCACACCATTTAGGGAAAAACACCCCCACTATACCTTATTCAGGATGCCAGCCCCGATCTACCTTGTGATGTTATTTTTGATAAAATTGACTTGTAATATTGATTTAATAGACGGTTGACTCAGCCTTTCAAATATTAAGTTCCATTATAACTTTACAATCTTGTATTTGTTTTATTTATTTCAGACTATACAACTCCTTAAGTTTTGTATATTGATTATTTATCTACTATTTAAATTAGGGCTGGGCCGATAAGCCCCTTTTCAGATTTTGCCAATGCCAACATTTTGCTACCTATATTGCCAATAACCGATACCGATTAAGTTTTTTTATGCAATGTTACAATAGTGTACACTATCAATACTCATAAAAAAGAATCATCTGATTTTGCCACTTTTATCATTTTCATGATAGTAGTAGATTTGTTGAATACAAGTTTAAAAATTCTTAACGTTAAATTTGGTTAGATATATTTTATTTTTAATCCTACTGCACTGTTATAATAAACATGAATGTACATTATTACAAATAAATTAAAATACATACATTAAATACTGAACGCTGTTTTGTGCAGCTATCCCCTATAGTACTCAATATCACAATAGTGATACTTTATCTAACACGTAATCGTTGTTTTTGCTTTGTTAATATGTTACGGCTACGTAAATAAAATATAATTTAGTCGATTCTCCCAATGGAAAAAATAGGGGTATATAAAATATAAATGACTCAAATTTAATGCGAAAATTATTTAAATAGAAAGTAAAATGCTGTGCACATTCATGGGCCTCGGCCATAATACTATGTAGTTTTAATTTTTTATAAATCCATAAATAAAATCATACTAGCCCACCAAATATTGTATTTGATACTTTGTTCCTTGATGAAATTTTTATTTCTAATATATCCATCAAGTATTTCATAATTCTAAATAAGCCTAAAGGTAAATAAAATCAAATGGTTTATTTTTTTTACAATGCTGGTTTTTCTGTTTACTATAAAATAAAATATCCAACGCAGAGGTAGAGAATTTGTGTTTGTATATAAGATACTGTGTTTAGATATTTTGGTTTTTATTATGAATTATATTTTTATCACTTTATAATTTAAAATATATCTATGGATTTTTAATTATTGGCATGATAAAAACCAATTATCCTTGGCTGATTGTGCCAATATTGACCAATAAATCGGCCCACTCCTAATTTAAATATGTATGTAATATACTTACTTGAATCACTCCATAATTTTTTTCTACTTTTGTTGAGCCTTCTTTCTTAAATATATGGACAGACAGCCACTATACTCTTTGTGTTTATGTGTGAACTTAGCTCTATCTGATTTGGAGAGTGGTTTGTTTTGGAATTATTACGATCTTAATACCATCAGTCTATGTTCTTGGATGCTTAGAACATCTGACTGTCATTTAAGGAACTAATCATCCCTAGCGGAAGAAAGAGAAGTTGCTATAAGACCATGTTTATTGTTTTGAACTCAGCTAGATTTTAGGTACGAGACTTAAAATTAATCTGATAGATAGTTTGTGTTTATCTGTCAAATTGTAATACTAAGATATTTTAGAGCACTCACTTTAGCTTTCAATGTTTTAAAACTAATTGTTTTGGTAATTATGTAATCCCAGCCACTTTTGTACCTATAACCCGGAAGTGGTTTTAAAAAGAGAACATAATGTTGTAACTTATATACGGTGGTTTTGTTTTTTGGTTGTTGTTTAAAATTGTTTGGGAAAGAGCAAGAGAGAATCCGATTTGGAGATAACTCCATGTTTTTTTTAAGATTTCACTGGAAAGTTCGTCTTTAAAAATTAAACTATATGCAAGGAGTAGGCTAACCTTTGAGGAACGTCACGTGAGAATTAAAAGGGAGGATTTTTGAAATATGAGGCCTGAAAGTATAATTTTTACCAGGGCCATATATCTATAATCTTCTTAGATCGGACATTTTTGGGTTAGATTAATTTAATCTCTCTACACCTTGTTAAGTGTGGCAATAATTGTATAGAATAATTCAAAATTTCAAGGGAGGGAGAAAATATTACCATCTCAGACTACACTTAGTTGATTTTATTACCTATTTATGATCAAATGCTAATTTAAATATGCTTAGTTTCTTTTGAGACTGTTTAAAAATTTCATCTCAAAACATCCATCCAGCCTTTTAGGCTCCTAAGTATTGACTATTTATTTAAAGAAGAGATATTACTTGATAACAGTTATAAATAAAGTTTTATTTTAAAAACATAAATATTTCTGTCTGTCAATCTCACAGCACAATGTCATTTTGTTTGCTGAAGAATCATCAGATTTATATAGGTTTAAATCATCTTTCTGAAGAACGTGTTTTATTTGAACCTGTTATAAAAATTAAAAAACTCTGCTATTATTTTATCTATGTTATATATATATGTGTGTGTGTGTTTTAGTTAAATATTTTTTAGCACAATTCAAGTGAGAGTTTAATAATTTCAAATGTTTCCAAGCAATACTTTTATTAATTTTATTAATTAGTTAAGCATGCCTATTATGTAGGGTTTGTTTAAAAATATTGATTCCAACAATAATAAAAATAACTCTCAAAATATAATTTTTCACCATTTATTTATTATGGTAATGTACAATGTATTTTGAATTTTGCATTCCATGTGTGAATAGTTTTAGTAGGTTCGATGTCAATGGCAAGAGTAATATCTCCAGTTAAATATGCATTCCAGTGTTGTGTCTAAACTTAGTAAAATATTTGGATAAGGTCCAGGAGTCTTGGGAAAGGGAGTTTTAATCATCCTGCTGAACAGTTTCTGGAATAAATTTATTTAATTATTAAAATAAATCTACCTACCTAAGTAAAGAAAAGGGTTGTTGGTTGGTGCCCATTCATTAATTTATTTATATTAAATTATATTCCAATTTTAGAATGAAAATATTTATCACACCCCATCATCAGCAGTGCTGTCGGTTGCGAGAGAGACGCCTTAGAACATGTAACCACTGAACCCACTGAAAAGGTTAAGCAATTGCTATTTTGTTTTATTGGAACGTCAAAATTAATAGTACGATCATCACTTAACATTTTCTAATGCTACTCTTTAAATGTTGAACTTTATTTGTCTAAGAAATTATGGGTTATGCTTTTGGCCATTTACTTTGATATCAGAAATTCGATATGTAATGTGTAAAACATGATTAAAAATTAATTAACTTCATATTTCATAAATGTTTTTAGTTTGAAAATAGAAGGTTTTTAATTTTTGGGGACATTTTATAACATCCACCTTCATTTTGGCGTGAACAATATTTTGAATTAACTAACCAATTCTTAAATAACGAGCAAAACATCTCAAATCCCCCAACTATTTCGATTGATTGTTCAAGTGAATTATTATTGTTACAGGTTGCATAGGTATAGGCCCTGAAATGTGCAGGAAAACCATCTCACTTGCAGGGACAGAAATTACATCATAGGTCTCTTCAATTATGTAAAATTTGTGACGTCACTAAATGAAAACCTATTATTGTGTGTGTTGAAAGTTTTTGATGTATACTTGATTACAGGTTTAGAAATAGTATATTTGTTTTTAGAAAAATAAATAGAACTCAACCATAGTAAATTAATTGTTAGCATTTTAGTTAGGCTTCCTATTATCTTAGGTCAAAATAATAGATCAAGAAAACAGTGTAAATTTTAATTGCTGTGATGTACTAATTAATAAGTAATAAAGTCAAATTTATCCTTAAAATTTTCCTTTTATTCATTATTTTCCCCCAAATTTTAGGTTTAATGAAAACCAAAACTATAGTTATTATATTCATTATATAATTTAATAGCTCTCTGAATAAGTTACGTAGGACTCACATCATTGAGCATGCAGACTAAACTTCAAGCCTGACTAGTCTGATTTGTTGGTGACGGGGAGGACGGAATTTGATACCCAGCCGAGTTAACTGAAAGCTTTATTTCATAAATAGTTTTCTAATTTTCCTTAGTGAAAATACAGATAGCCTGTTTATCTTATAAATTATAGCTTTTTAAAGTTATATTTCCTATAAATTATAACTTTTTCCTTACGAGAATATTTCATATAAGTTATACCTTTATGCTTTCTCCTAACGTAGTCAAATATTCTGAAAGAATTGCAAAAAAAAAGTGCATTTTGGTTGTATTTCCTTAATGAAAAGTTTACTATTATGTGTCCATGTATTTGTTATAGAATAATAACTTAAGCTTGAAGCTCCGATTAAAGTTACTGGCAGCTACACTTTGATTGGATGTTTGTTTATAAACCAGCATTTTAAAAGTTAAATACGTGGGTTTTTCACTCTCTTACTACCCGTTCAGGCTATCCTCATTTAATCACAATACTGTATTAAACATGATCAATAAATAAATAAATAAATTAGTGGAAGCATACTCACATTTTCGTGGAAAGTGAGTGGTTAATCATTTATTAAAAAAAGCTCCTTTGTACCCCCATCCAGGATTCAAACTCCGACCTCCTTGTCACTATTTAAATATACTGTATGAACTTGACGTTTTGTCCGTACACCAATGCCGGTATACAAACATGGTAGTATTTAGCTTTATCAGCCTGGTTTAAAAGTTGCCTTACAAGGGGAGGCCACGACGTTCGGATCACGGATTATCTTTAAACTTTGTACACTTTTAGTAGTCCATTAGGACAACATAATGTGCAAGTAGTAAGGCGTACTACTTAGGCGTTTTCGAGAAAATCGCAAGAGAAGTTTTACGCGTCGAATATGTACCGGTACGTTGCGACCATAACCAATAGATGGTGGTGGTCGAGTGGTTAGCGTTCCAGCTCCGTAATCACAAGA
>CABFWB010000901.1:185528-210442 GCA_902151455.1 Timema bartmani
TTTTGAGGTATTTTTGTATAAAAAATTCTTAAGTTGCCTCCCCCTCCTCCCCGAAGTGATCCCGATGGGAGCACCCACGTCCCGTTCCCTAGCCACCATTTGGAAATCCTGAATTCGCCCCTGTGCTGAACACAGGTTAGGGTTAGACAGACACAGACAGACGTCATTGCAAAAAACCCTTTTTAGGATTTGGGGGGTAAAGAGACGTCGACCTCCATAAACATTTCAGGTTAAATTTTTTTTTTTTTTTTTTTACGGTTGCAATACTTTATCTTTAGAGATCAAAAAGTTAAAATAAATACAATTATATTTCCGGATAGCTTGTGTGACAACTTACAAGTAAAGACATAATACTGACCCTCCAATCCGGTTGGGCTCCAACTTCTTCACACCTGGCCGTGACCTCCTCCCTCTAACACACTATCTAACTGACTGAAAGGAGGTGTGAGTCAGCTGTCTGCAAGTGTAATAGGCCACGCCCAGAGACAAACAATATAACCAGACACTCAACCTCCTGGTTAAAATGGTTGCGCTCCTTTTGGAAGCATAAATCCTTCAACACTAGGATCGCTGTGATTAGTCCTATCATCACCCATCAGTGACACTAGTGAAGCCCAGTGTTGAAGGACTAAAGCTGGCAAAAGGAGCACAGCAAAACCCCCGTAAGGTTGAGAGTCTGTTTCTCACTTGTTTGTGGTCACGCCCAAGGAAAACAAGTGAAGTCGGCTCCACGTACTTGGTTATTATTTCTTGTAACTGGACTGTTCTAACACATTCTACTAGTTCACAAAATGTTCACAATTTCTTCCACGCGCTTTTCGACTTCTTCCCTTCTACTCCCTCACCCCTTTATTCCTCCCATACACTCTGTGGACATGTGATCTTGTGTCTTTGCTATATATGGCGGTGTTTTGCTTGTATCAGTACTCATTGTATCATTGTATCATCTGGCTTAGCACGAGGTGAGCGATGCCGTTTAAGCTAGGGCTTAGTTTCCATTTTTCAAAATCCTCTTTCGGCTAATATTCATGCAATCTATTCAAAATTATTAATTTGGGTTATAAATTTAAATCTTTGAAATAGGATGGGAGTGCTTTTCTTTATTAAAGGGCTAATGTGTAGCCATGTTTCTATTAATATTTTGTCTATTGGGGGAACATAATTTTTCCCTAAACTTAAAGTAACTTCTTTTTCTCCGCTTGGCAGCTAGCGTTTCGTTGCGCTCCCACATAGGCTATGTCCATCTTACTGATGGGTAGTTGGAGTCGTTTACTGAGTAATTAATGTGTATTAGTTTCAAATTTAATTGCTTTAGTTACATTTTGTTGCTATGAGGAGATAGAGCACTTATAAATTTAGTTTTGTGCTTTTCCAATTTAATTGAGTTAATTACATTTTGTTGTTATGAGGAGACATAACACTTATATATTTAGTATTGTGCTTTTAAAATGTAATTGATTTAAATTACATTTTATTGTTATGATGAGGCAGAGCACTTAAATATTTATTGGTATGATTTATAAATTTATTCGCTTTAAATTACATTTCGTTGTCATGAAGAAAATATATTTTACTATTGTACTTTGTACCTTTAGTAGCATTAGACTATATTATGATGGGGTGAGATATCACTAAAGATCTAATTATTATGTCTCGTAATATCTGTTACATTATAGTGCTCTTAATCGCCACAAGAGGGCAGGTTTCTTAATAATTGATTATGTTTAAAATCTCAAGAACTTAAATAATTTTATAGTGAATATTGTCGCCACAAATTGGCGGAGTAGTTACATTTTAATATGATATTGAATTATCTTTGAGACATTTTGAAGGTACTGTACATATGGTTGTCACCAGGTGACAGGACATTTATGATTTGAGCTACTTCGAATCTTAACTTTTGAGAAGTACCTTTGTTGTTTACATTTTTGAAAGAAATTGATTATTATTTCTCTTGAAAGCCACAGAGTGGTGGGTCTCTAATCTCTAAGCCCATATTGTTATGGTTTAATATATATATATATTGAACAATAACAATATGGGCATAGATATATATATATATATATTGATTAATTTTTTCTTCAATAAAACTATTCCCTTGTGACTCCTTGACTATTATTTCTCTAAGGGGGATTACACTTGAAAGTTAATGGTTTTATAAAAATATGTTTCAAATAAAAGATTTGTATTATAAATAGCCCTACATATTTGCAATAAGAAGTAATTTAATATCTCAAACAGTTTCGCGGATAAGATAAAAATAATAATTTATGCATTAGACCGGAACCCTTTATTTCATTTTGCTGAAATATTGAGTGTAGCCATCTTCTTTGGAATATTTATTAATGTTTTGAAATTAAATTTAATCAAAATCGTTCAAGCCAATTTTGGGTAGATTTTTTATTTATCTTTTTGCTCTTCGGTAAACAACCCTTTATTTAAGGGTTAGATATCCAATTCCATAAACTCCTCAGGTTAACCCTATTGAAACCTTAGCTATCAAGTTTCAGCCCAATCGGTAAAATAGTTTAGGCTCTAGTTAGAAGTACAGACAGACAGATAGAAATTATAAAATCAATTTTTCTTATTCTAGTGGTGTGAAACGTCAAGATTCATTAAAATCTCTATTTATATTTTTTGACGATCACAATACTTTCTCTATCTGTAAGATAGCGAGAGAGTGATAACCTCTGTAATTCTTAAAAACTTTCATTTTATTGATTTTATGTGGACGCTGCCAATAATTAATGAATAATTTTTACTTTCTTGAATTCTTGCTATCACACAGGTAGAGAAAGTATTGTGATCGTCGAAAAAACCAACTCGAGACTTTGATGAATTTCAACCTTTCATAAACCTCCGAATTAGAAAAGAGTTTTTTTTTTAATTACCGTCTGTCTGTCTGTTTGTACCTTGGACTAGATCCTAAACTATATTACCAATCGGCCTAAAACTTCGTATTTTGGGTTTACATAGGGTTGCCCCGAGGGATTTTTTGAATTGAATATCCAACCCTAAAATTAAGAGTATTTTAAAGAAGGGCAAAAAGAGAAAAGTTATATTTTCTCAAAATTGGCACTAACGATTTTGATTAAATTTCATTTTTTAATAATCTAAACAAAATGGCTAATCTCAATATTTCGGCAAAATGATATTAAGGGATTTGGTCTAATGCATAAATTCTTATTTTTACTTTCTCTCTATCTTACAGGTAGAGAAAGTATGGTGATCGTCAAAAAAATCGAAATCGAGATTTTGATGAATTTTGACGTTTCATGACTTCCTGAATCCGAAAAAGTGGTTTTTGAATGTCTGTCTGTCTGTCTGTCTGTCTGTCTGTCTGTACCTCCAACTAGAGCCTAAACTATTTTACCGATTGAGCTGAAACTTGATATCTAGGGTTTTCATAGGGTTGCCCCGAGGGGTTTTTGGAATTGGATATCTACCCCTAAAATTAAGGGTAGTTTACTGAAGGGAAAAAAGAGAAAAAGTCGATTTTCTCAAAATCGGCTCTAACGATTTTGATTAAATTTCATTTATGAACATTAATAAATATTCCAAACAAAATGGCTACTCTCAATATTTCGGCAAAATGGCTTTAAGGGCTCCGGTCTGATGCGTAAATTAACATTTTTTATAATAGCTCCGAAACTATTTGAGATATGAAATTACTTAGCATTACAAATATGTATATATATTTATAATACAAATATTTTATTCGAAACATATTTTTATAAAATCAATAATTTTCAATCTATACGCAATTATATATATATTTTTAGCTTTTTGGACATTAAAGCTTAAGTATTGCGATCGTAAAAAAAACTAACCTGAAATGTTGATGGATTTCGACGTCTCATGACCCCCCGAACCCTAAAAAATAGTCTTTGCAATGCCGTCTGTCTGTGTGTCTATTAAAACTTAAAATTAAGGGTAGTTTACTGAAGGGCAAAAAGAGAAAAAGTCGATTTTCTCAAAATCGGCTCTAACGATTTTGATTAAATTTCATTTATGAACATTAATAAATATTCCAAACAAAATGGCTACTCTCAATATTTCGGCAAAATGGCTTTAAGGGCTCCGGTCTGATGCGTAAATTAACATTTTTTATAATAGCTCCGAAACTATTTGAGATATGAAATTACTTAGCATTACAAATATGTATATATATTTATAATACAAATATTTTATTCGAAACATATTTTTATAAAATCAATAATTTTCAATCTATACGCAATTATATATATATTTTTAACTTTTTGGACATTAAAGCTTAAGTATTGCGATCGTAAAAAAAACTAACCTGAAATGTTGATGGATGTCGACGTCTCATGACCCCCCGAACCCTAAAAAATAGTCTTTGCAATGCCGTCTGTCTGTGTGTCTATTAAAACTTAAAATTAAGGGTAGTTTACTGAAGGGCAAAAAGAGAAAAAGTCGATTTTCTCAAAATCGGCTCTAACGATTTTGATTAAATTTCATTTATAAACATTAATAAATATTCCAAACAAAATGGCTACCCTCAATATTTCGGCAAAATGGCTTTAAGGGCTCCGGTCTGATGCGTCAATTAACATTTTTTATAATAGCTCCGAAACTATTTGAGATATGAAATTACTTAGCATTACAAATATGTATATATATTTATAATACAGATATTTTATCCGAAACATATTTTTATAAAATCAATAACTTTCAATCTATACGCAATTATATGAATTTTTTTAACTTTTTGGACATTAAAGTTTAAGTATTGCGACCGTAAAAAAAAACTAACCTGAAATGTTGATGGATGTCGACGTCTCATGACCCCCCGAACCCTAAAAAATAGTCTTTGCAATGCCGTCTGTCTGTGTGTCTATAAAAACTTAAAATTAAGGGTAGTTTACTGAAGGGCGAAAAGAGAAAAATTTGGTTTTCTCAAAATCTGCTCAAACGATTTTGATTAAAATTCGTATCTAGGCGTTGATTAAGATTATAAATAAACTGGCTATTTTCATTTTCCTATGAAAATGATTTTTAGGGTACTTTACAGAAGCGTTAATTTCCGTATCTCCACAACTATTTGAGAAACTAAACAACTTATCATTGCAAAATTGTAGGACTATTAGAAATAAAAAACTTTTATTTGACATATATTTTTATAAAAGCAACAGTTTCTGAGATATTTGCAAATATATTAATACAATTTTGTGAGCTTTAGTTGTAAACATATACTACTTAAGTCTTAACGCAATAATTCTCCAATGCCATAGAGTAATTAAATATAAGTATCTAAAAAAGTATGTTATTTTTCCTTAAAGCTCTTAGGAGAAATGTTTGCATAGCAATGATCTATCTCCATTTTAGACTCAATAGTCAATATTTACATTTTTTATGATTTGAAGATCTGCAATACCTTATAAAATGTTAAAACTTTAACCAGAAATCGAAATTTTAATACGAAGTATTGACCCTTGTGGAAGACATTAAACTGTTTGAAATGTTCTTAGGTAGACAAAGATGCGCCTCTTTTCTCATTGATTATATATCATTGTATATTATTTTATGCGTGTTCTTATGTGGAGGGGTGATGATACAATGTACATTATTCCGTTCAGAAATCTTACGAGTGTATAGAAAGAGAGAGAAAGTCTGTGTGGTGCGCCGTACATTTTTTTTTTCTATTGTTGGGTTGTTTAAATTAAATATACACAAAATAGCAAAAAGGGTTTATAAATGGGAACGTATTTACAATTTACAATACCTCTTTGTAATCATACAATATTTGAAATCAGAATGCAATCATCTTGAATATTTGTCATTTTCGGGAAATGATACTAAAATATTGTTAAATTTTTCTTTTAACTTAAATTTTAAACAAACAATGTGTTTTAACGTTAACTGAGTATGCTGTCAGAAGTAGTTAAAAAATTTCATGAAAATTTGATAGGAGAATTTCATGAAAATTTCATAAGAGAATTACTAACCGATCCTGTAGTGGTATGATTAATAATTGACTAGTTAGAAAAATTAATACATTTACTTGAAATTATACAATAAAGAATGGTTAGTGAACTTACTTTTCACCGTAATTCTTAAAGGTACTTTTATGCAATATTAATTTACATCAAATACTACAAACCATAATATTTTATAATACTTGAAAGGTAAATTTATAAAGATTTAAACTATGTTACGATAAATATATTTTGAAATATAAATATAGTGAATTTTTTTTTGTAAGGCAAGAATTTCATGAGAAACTTACAAGTATCTACATAGAGGGAGGGTGAGAAACCATTTACAAAATATCTCCTTAAGTAGACCCGATTTGGACTCGAATCCAAACCTTCTTGTCATATTAGTTGATCATTGCATTTTTTTCTCTGCGTGCCTCAATTTAAATACCTATACAAGAACACTAATAATATAGTTACATTTTGTCGATATTGACCGAAAAAAGTGTTTTAGTATTATTTTAAATGTCCCTTCTACCAGAATCCTACAATACAAATAATCCAAGAGTGAGAGTACATATCCAAACTAGTTCAAAGGAAGTAGTGGTTTCAAAGAGTTTTTACAGTGTAACAGAAGGCCTCTAGACGTGTGGTGATGGCTGTCACACATGTGACTGACGTCTTGCGACTCTGGGCGTCGAGTGCGATCTCCCTAAGGAAATCATTGTCTTGCCACACCCTGCCAAAGCTCTACTGTACAAGAATGCTTCATGTGACGACGCCATGTGACAGAAGTAGGTCCCGTCTAAAGGGAGGAGGGATTTTGGAACTATGTTATATTGGTGAGAGAGCTCGAAAAGTCATCTGCATTCACTCTGCCTCGATACGTTGTCACGATTGGTTCAGTCCTGAGGAGTTGGAGATGCCCCTGGAGAAAGAACGTTCTAAGTATGATTTAAATTATACTGCTAGTGAAAAAATTCTCATAGAAAAGAACTTTCTATTATTGGTCACTAACAATGAAATAATTTATTTCAAGAAATAAGTTTCTATGCCTAGTTATTTAAGGTTATATATCTGTTTAAATAGTACGACCAGTGAAAGAATTCCGCTTAAAAATGAGGTTCTGAGTCTGAATTATTTAATAATTTTGATGAAAGTATTACCCCAAGAAAAATACTTTATATCAGTTTTATATAGTTATAATAGCAGTTATACCCGTTCTTCGTACGGTTAACAGCACCAAAACAATATCAAGTTTAGATATTCAACTTCCAGCTACCAAAATTGCTAAATTTCCTCAGTGTAAAATATTAAGATAATTTTGGCAATCCCAAACCAGTTATTGCAATCAAAACATAATTGAAATAAATTGAATTTTTGAAATAAACTGATTGCACAAACGAATGCTATTGATTTACAATACGATATTTGCCTTGGCACAACATAAGATAAGTGAAACGAAGTAATATACGTTATTACAGAAACGTGTTGGAAAAAATAGCAGAACAGTTTACCAAAGAGCATAAATTAAATAACATAAAAATATAGAGACATGGGGAATAAATATTTCCATTTTCATGATTTCCCCCAAAAATATTCATGGTTCTTTAAACTTAGTCACCAAAAGTTGTTTATTTTCATTATTATGCCACTCCTTCATAGGCAATAGCTTATGCTACGATATATAGTTTTGTAATTGCAATGCTATAATTGATCACTTTTAAGATAATCTTTACTTTTTGAGAATATTATTTTTAACTTGTTCATCTACCTTTACAAAATTAAAATTTCATACCAAATCTAAAACTTTTTTTTTTTAAGTTTAGCAATTTTAAGCACCCCCTTCCGCCTTATCTTTCATCAAATTCCTAGATCCCTATTTTGAAATTTGGAACTTTTAAATATTCGTGTTGTGTCTTGTGTCTTCTTACTAATTTTCCAAATTTAAACTACCTTTCACAACGAACGGTAGTATTTCTAAAATTTTCAGAGGGAATTCAAACACTCCCATTTTGAATTTTTAAGTCTTCGTTGGTCATCTGATATATTTCTTTCACATGCTTGAAAAATTTCTATTTTTAACCACCACGAAAATGGTGTTTACATTAGTGCATTATTTATGAGCTCTTATATTTCTTAGTTTTCAATTTTGAAACTACCGGTTTCGGCGGCCGCATGGTCTAACGGGCTAATCTCGTCTTGGAATAGAATACCGGAGATGGAGAAAACGGGGTTCGATCCCAGTCGGGTGCATTGAGGGTGGTTTTCCCTAAATCGTTTTCCACTCTCCTTCCACACAAATGCGGGTGCAGTTCTTCTAAGCTAAGCCTTTCTAATCCTTAGCCAATTAGTGTAATTAGTACATAGTCCTACAATATGAATAGGTAGTAGGACGCTGGGCTATAAAAAAAGAATACATTCTATGTATTCAGAAAACATTTGGTTGGCTTGGTAGGTACTGTTACTTACAAGATAATTATAATTTTAGTTCACACTGCGAAGATTTTTCTTTTGGCTTGGAAAATGTTGAGCACTCCATTTCTTGAAGACAATTTTGAAACTTAAAATTTTCAGTAATTTTTGATTAATTTATTATTTTGGGTGGCTGTCCTGACAGTTTGCAACATTCTTAATTTTTTCCCTCACTTAGAATTATTTTAAAATGTTTTTTTTAATGCTTTGCCTTCAACAGCACTGATCTTAACGAGGCCGTCTTAGTCAGTGAGAAAATAGCACTCAATGTCAGGTCATACAGTTTAAAATTCAATGGTCTGTGTCGTTTTCTAGAACTACTTCTCTATTCTGTCCAAGGTTATATAGTCCCTTTCACCTTTCCCCCTTCACCCTCGTCATTTCAATAATATAGTGATGAAAAAAAATGACGGAACCTCTTATCTCAAGGTAAAGAGAAAAGCTCGCTGCTAGTTCTCAGAAACCTGAAAATTGTATGTTATGAGCCTATCATAAAAATACTGTATTTGTTAGAGGTAGGCTAAATCTAAATCCCTTTTTTCCTAAAGCCTAGTCTTATCACTCCAAATATATGCTGAAAAGGTAATTTAAAAGAGCTACTTTTACAATTTCTCATATGTTTTTCTACTAAAGAGACTGTAGTTTTGTTAAGGGAAATAAGCCCTGTTGGAATCTCTCGACTTTATTTTGGCTTGAATCATATTTTTAAAAAAAATTACTACAAAGTTAAATGTCTTGTTTAAGCTGAACATATGCTCGACAATTTATTTCTTACCAAAACGGCCCTCTTTATTAAAAAACAAAATCCATCTCCTAAATTTATGTTTTCTACCATAGCAAAAGTTTAAAAAAAATAATTTGGGAATTTTTTTATCATTCCCATTTCACTATCCTGCCATTTTGTATTTTTTTAAAATCAGGCTTTTTTGAAACGTCTGTTTACAATATCACCCAATTTCAATGTTTTATCTCACCGATAAATGGTCGATAATTTTAATCTTAGAAATCTTTAGTCCGGCCATTTTCTGTGAACCTGTATTTCATAATCTTGAATTTTCAATATATTCTTGCTATTTGGCTTTGTCTCTATATTATAAAAATATATTTCATTTATTTACTGTATTAAAAAATGTGTTTTATCAAATAGAATTGGTAGTCTTGACATATATAAGAGACGTAGTGGTCGCCTACATTGGTATTGAGAACTGTCAACTTTGGATGGATGAAAATAAAAATAAAAGGATCAACATTTGTCAAACAAATTGGGTATGCCTTGAGGTGTTATTCTTGGAAGATGGACGAAACCTCTGTGTCTCTTGCTTGCCAGTGTGTCTGGCTACGAGCTGTACATTTTAGTTACTAGATCTCTAAAAAAAAGGGTTGTTTGACTTCAAAATTTCTAGTTTATCCAATTATTATTATTATTTAATATAAAAAAGACAATTAATGTCATTTCAAATAGTAACATTAATACATTAGATGTGTCTTGATGGAAAATAAATATGGGTAAGGTGTAGTTCGTTCATGATTTAATATTTAAAAGCCACTTTTATCAATTTTTTTTGCCAAACATAATATTTCTTCCTTAAATATATTCTGGGATGAATAAATATTACCATAAAGTATCCTAGGGTTATTGCTATTTAATGATACTCAATAATTATGTTGACTAGGTAGTTAGCTGTAAAATAAAAGCTACTGAAATTTTGAGTATCCATCTAATAATCTAATATAACTTTAGTAAACTAATATTGTTGTTAATTAGTATTTAATACAAACATCACATTTATAAACAGTTCTTGATTATCATATGCTTTGAATATTATTTCTGCCTGAAATATCCCAGGAAAATTTTGTCCTGACTGAGTTTGAGGAAAATCCAATTTCCCGAATTTTTTGCATAAATTCATAATCCCTAGCTTGCCTGAATATTTTATATATTCAAAATAATTTATTTGTTATGTATTTTATAATTATTTTTAGTTAAAAAAAATACAATCTTTAGTATGGTGAAAAATATTCCCAAATAACCATTTTAAACGCAATAGTCATGGATAATTTCAAAAATTTCAATATTTTGTTTTAAGTAAGCTACTCTTAAATTAATTTTCTTTAGAAAAATAAATATTCATTATTATTGATCATATCATATTCTGAAAATTGAAAAATGACACCTGGACACGGGAATCGACCCCGGGACCAGGTGTCATTTTTCAATTTTCAGAATATGATATATAGTTGGAGTGATTCCCACTAAAAGCATAAATAATAGCTTTGGCTATTAATTATTATTGATCATGTAAAATCATCCCCCAATACCAAATGTAAACAAAATCGTTGCCAACATTTTCCAAAAATTCTATTTTAACAAAATTCAATCATTAGTAAAATACTATAAAAAATTTATCTTTTTGAAAAACATATATATTATAGAGCTATTTATAATGTAAAAATCTTTACAGTGATCAATTTTGAACCAGATCACTAAAGCTATTTCTTAAACTATTAAATTTAAAAAATTTAATAAGTTTTAATGTTTAAATATTAAGAATAACTTTTTTTTTCTTTTCACTGTGTAAACAGGATGGGAGATCGTCCACTAAGATTGCCATAAGGAGTCAGCGGCTTAACACACAAAAATTAGAAACATATTAACGTCTTCAAGTGTCTTTTTCACAGTTTGAATTTGTTAGGTTCCCATTAGTTTAAATTCAAACAAGATTAAGTATTGTATTAATTAAATTACCAGTAGGACACGGTCCAATTGAGATCTGGGTAAGAAGATGGGCTGGGCCAAAGAAAACGGTCACTCTTGTCTAAAATGTAGCCGGACTCCTGAGAAAAAGTTATATACTTTGTTTTTAACATTAAGGTGGGTGGAAGAAGTACAGATATGCATGGATGTTGGTGGGGTGCTCAAAATACCCCAAAAGAAATATACTGTATATTTTATAAATTTATTTTTAGCTAGAATATAATGTTATGGTTACTTCTACACTAGTTAAACACGAGATAGGAGAGGAATGTAAAAATAAATAATTTTAAAACTTCTAGGAAATACTTTTTACTTTATTGAATAAAGTTTTTGGTCAAGCGTAACTTCATTTTTTCTCAATATAATTTAATATTAGAATTAAATGACACGGAACAATCACCCTTTTTTATATTCTGTATTATAGCTTCGTGGAAAATATTCAAAATATGTTTTCAGTAAACTGCTCTTAAATAAGGTTTACTCAATAAAATAAAAACTTTATAACTTCATTCAATAAAAACTCTTGATTTATAAACTTCAAACCAAAATGTTCAATTATTTTAAACCAAATTGTTCAATTACATAAAACAAATTTCATATTTTCCGAAATTAAGTTTTTTAAAATTAACCCTTAGTAATTTATAATTTATTAACATAAAAACTTGTTTTTATTTATCATGTAAAATTATTTCCAAATATTAATTTTGACTCAAGACGTAAGGTCAATTTTGAAAATTGCATATTTTCTATAATTTTACCAAAGTCTTTAATTTAATTTTGAAAAAGAAAGATAAATTATTCACTATAATGTAAAATAGTCCTCAAGTACTGAATTTGAACAGAAGAAGTATAAATAATTTCAAAAATATTCTAAACTTAAAAATATTTATCTTCAATAATCTATTATGTATTTTTATTATAGAAAAATCCGCGTGTATAATTATTCATTATGTAAAATTTACCAAGTACCCTTTTTAAACCAAATCTCAAGAGATTTTTTTAGGTTTCAAATTGAAGAAAAAAAAGTAATGAATAAACTATACTAAAACAAAAAAACTCTAAAGACAGGTAAGTATGGTCCATGCAGTTCTATTTATCATGTAAAAGCTTCCCAGAAATAGAGGTTAAACGACTTTGCTAGAGTCATTTTAAAAGTATTTCTTAATTTCGTAAAGCACTCATCTTTAAACTACCCTCAAAAAAATGCTTACAAAATAAAAAAACAGTGTTATTTATAAAATCAACCGCTCCCTAAATATAAATTTTAATAACCATCTGCAAAGTCAATAATAAAATAATATATATTTTTTTAATTATTAGTCATAAGTAGACCTGAGTTCATAAATTCGTTTTGCCCCTTAAATAAGTATACAGTGCTATGTCTGGAAAAATTAAATTCTTGATGGGACTCCAGGAAATAGGAAGTGAGTAGGTATGGTCAGTAAAATCTATTAAATGTGTAGAAAATCTAGATTTGGCAGGCAGGTAGAAGGACACTTACATATAACCAAATAAGTCTGAAAATTTGAAATTTAAAAGTAGTATCTGGACATAATATGGGGGGAGTGTATTGGGGGTAAAGGCTTAAAGAATTTCCAAAGGTAATATAAACAACTTCAGCTTAGTGTGGTAGAAAACTGAAATTTGGAAGGAATGTAAAGGTATCACGTAAAATAACCAGAAGAGTCTCATAATGTTAAATGGAAAATAAGGTAAAATGGGAGGGAGTATGTAATAAAACAACCTCTTATTCGATGCAGAAAATCTAAATTTTTCACTCAAATAAATATACCTCTTCATATAAATAAATAAATAAATAAAAATACAAATTACCAAGAGGGAAATGGTGACATGGGGAGTGGGAGGGGATACATTTCCTAACCCTAACACAATTAACATCTTCTTTGTGTGGGATAAAGTTGAAATTTGGCAAAAGGATTTTGGAGATTTTTGGGTCTAGAAATAAAAACAAAAAAACTTTTTTAATTTCAAAATGTAGCTAAGGAAGATAGGGAAAGGATATTATAAACTGGATTTTATTCTTATAAAAAACTAATTTCTGATAATCAAACATATATTGTTTATGGAGTTATTTGAGATATAAGATTGATTGCTAATTACTCTAGTGGAAGCTAACATTTTTTTTGATTGGTTAGAAATATAAAATTGATTGTTATTCTCTATAGTGGAATTAACGGTCAAAATACCTGAGTAACCAAATAGTTTAGTATTCTCTTTTTATCCATATTTTATACTGATCAATTCTGAGGAGAAGCTACCATTTATTTTTTCTCGCAGTTCCAAATGTCATTATATATTCTATTTTCAGCAATTCTTCTGCTAGAGGAAAACTGGTAAGCCAATTGTATCTGAAATGAGCTCTTCTAGTCAAATTACATCTTTAGGAGAATTTGATCAATTATAAGATCCTCCCGGCTGAGATCCCGATTAAAAGTTAATTATATTTGTATACAAAGTGCGAAACTCGCAAATGGTTAGTATTTTCATCCCTTATATTGCCAGTTTACTAGGGATGTATTGTCTATAAGGACATTTTCCTCGCTGTTCTTCTATTGTGATACATTTTGTGATAGTTTATGTTTTTGACATTTCTCCAAAGATATTGTGAGGATAGTATTAATTGTTGCTAATTTATTTGTATGTCCAAAATACTGTCGAAAAGAATTACTCTTAATAAAAATAAAAATATTTCCATGGATATTGTTTAGTGAAACATGTCAACTCCCAAGTCTATTAATGTTGAAAATATACTTTGGATTAATTTTCCCACGTTTGTAATTGCCAGAAATTATCAACAGAACAAAAAAGGATCTAATTTATATTTGATTAGTTACCTGAATTTTTTATTTTGCAAATGTATTTTTAGTAACTTGTATTTTATTTAAATATTCTAACAATCTTTAGTTACATTTACAATAAAGTCATCGATAAGAAGATAAAAAATATCAAAACATTATCTTGGAGTTTTCGCTAATTTAGCAACAGGTGTGGTTCCTGTTAAATGGGTTAGTAAAATAACTAAGTTTGCTTGTCCTGGTGATGTATAAAACGGTTGTATTCTACATTTCATTTTAACCTCCTTTCCCGCCCAATATCTACGTTTATTTTCGGCAAACTTAAATCACTATCCGATTGTTCACCATCCGACTGGTGATCACGTTCTTCACAAGATTCACCACCATCAGAGTCACTAAACTCTAATTTATCACTATTTTCAATATTAAGCTCTACCAGAAACTTCTTCGTAGTACATTTATTCAAAAAACACCCTGAAATTGCAAGAAACTCAAAAGAAAGATGGTTTGAAGTGGTGTTAACAACATCATATCGTATTTCACGCTCAGTTACTGAATACGAGTTAAACACATATGTGCCATTGCTACCTAAATCTGTCAAGTAATGAACAACAGGAAGGTAATATCTTAATGAGGTCTGTTGCCAACGTGAAAGCATAAAATATTTTAGAAAATAATTCCTGGCGTGCTGTGGCTAACCCACTTAAACAATTAAAGGTTAAATTTAGTGTCACTCATGTTTAAAATGTAGACACTCGTGTTTCAAATGAATTGTTTCACTCATGTTTAAAATGTAGACATTCGTGTTTCAAATGTAGTCTTTCACTCATGTTTAAAATTTAGAAATTTATGTTTCAAATATAGTCTTTTACTCATGTTTAAAATGTAGACACTCGTGTTTCAAATGTATTGTTTCACTCATGTTTAAAATGTAGACACTCGTGTTTCAAATGAATTGTTTTACTCATGTTTAAAATGTAGACACTCGTGTTTCAAATGTATTATTTCACTCATGTTCGTAATATAGACACTCGTGTTTCAACTGTAGTGTTTCACTCATGTTCATAATATAGACACTCGTGTTTCAAATGTAGTGTTTCACTCATGTTCAAAATGCAGACATTCATGTTTCATATGTAGTGCTTTACTCATGTTTAAAATCTAGACAATCGTGTTTCAACTGTGGGAGGACTTTGTTTCTAAATGTGGCCGTCATATTTTTTTCCAAATTTAGTAGGACTAGGGTTTAAACTATAATTTTGATCATGTGTTATATGTAAAGTGAGTCGATCTTAATTTGTAAAATCAAAACTATAAATAGTTTACAATATATCAGATATTAATCGAAAACACAATTCAATGAAAGTTTAATTATTTAATAGATATTCTAAACGATCAACAGTCAGTTATAGAATTAAAAAATGAACACAGCAACAGAAAATGTGTATGCATCGAGTTATTTTTTTTTTACAAGAACAATGTCATACTATCCATCCAGGCTACCCGTGATTTTCCACCAATGAATAGGGAAGTGTTAGGTAAAGTTTAGAGGAAGTGTACCCACGGTTAAGTGTAAAGAGGGTGTAAAACAATTTATAACCTTATTCCTAGCCGATATTTTAATCCCGATCCCACCTCTACCAGAGAAATCAAAGCAAAAGAAGAGACTTATGGTTTAATTCATGTCCATCCTTGCAGGCGATAATCATTTTAACTTTGTTAAATTTATCTATATTTTCTATTATTTAATACTTTCGTAGCTATCACAATAAGAGTTTATTTTCTTACACCACAGCTCACATCTCGTCTGTGATATCCACATTTCGCTACGCTATTATAATGTGACATACTGTGATGTGATAGAATTGAGAGGAAATGTACACGAAGTTACTAGGAAGAAGAGTGGAATATTTATAATTAAAGAACAACCTTGACCTACCCACCGGGATTCAAACCTTAGTCTCCAATCAAGTCAATTGCAGAAGTGAGACCTTAGAATTCCCAACCAGCGATGTGGTTTGATGATTGTAAAGCATTAATATAATTAGATCTAATTATCTCCATAGTTTTACTTGACCTGAAACAAAAAAAACACGATAACTCGAATGGGCGCCACTAAATGAGGGTCTGATAATTAATAGTTCGGGTACTACCTATTGTATGTAAAGTTCGAGTCACCTCCCCCATTCGGAAGGGATGATTGTGCGCAATATTAATATTGACTATGTCTGCACAGTCACACTGAAACAAATGACGGTAAGGGGTGTTCATTAAAAGGGTTAATGTAGTTCTCCATTTCCTAAGGTTTCCTCTTCAGCTAGTATATATATCATTAGAGGAAGAGGTTCATTCCCTTTACAGAAAAACCTTTTGTCACTGTCTCTTTTTCTCACACTATTGCTAAGTTAATTTCAATTCTTCCTTTCTATCTCTTTGATTCCTCTTCTGTCTCTTTCTCACATACACAAAATCTATTTTTGGAATAATTTGTGCCTGTGGCGTAACCCAGAACCCTACCCTTATTAGTTACCTTTTATTGGTGAGAGATTCAATGGTGGTGACATTCTCCTGTAGGGTGAGATATAAGAGAGATTGGGGATGATAGGGTGGGAAGGGGACAGGCCCTTCACCACTCTCCCTCACACACACACACACACACACACCACACACCCCTAGGCACAATTACTTGGAGGGCTGTTCACAAGTGATGCTGAACTAGACAGGGGAGGCTTTCACAGGATACCAGCGAAGGTAATTAACCTCATTAACTGAGACTTTGTTTGAAGGGAATACATAAATCTCTCCTTTTTGTTTGCGTTAATTTACCTATTCGTTATATGGATCTGTGTTCTCATGTAGATATAATACGCTTTATTTAAAAAATAGTTGATATAGTTCAATGTTTTGATAAAAGTTAACTTAAAAGTCCCAGAGCGTTAATAATACCTGTGTTACTAAACAACAACAAATCCATCAAAGAAATTTACATTACATAGACATAATTTTAAAAACAAATTAAAAGGAAACCGAATTGAGAAAGAATTCAACGTGAATAAGTATTTAGTTATATTGGGAATGATGTTGGTATTTTTGTGTCTTAGAATGATGAAACACGAACAGTAAAACGACACAGTTTAGTTATCATATTTGTTACTAGCTTTTTACCACAGCTTTGCTCGCGCTAATGTCAGTTTTAAAAACATATTCATTAAAACCATTAAAATATATAATCCTACAATTTTTAATTTCACGCTCAGAGGAAAAATCACGCAGCTTATTAAGTTGAAATTACCACGATTAAAACTATAGCGCTGATAAAAGATGTCTCCAGAATAAAAAAAAAAGTGTGTGACTATTTTTGTTTTAAGATTAGTGACACAGATTATTTGTATTAATTGAAGGAAATAAATTTAAACATATAAGGAAAGGAATCTTTATAAACGAAATAGGGGTTTCATTATTAGGAGTGAGCAGTAACAGGTTGGTCTTAGAACTAGGAACACACAACTTATAGTGAGTGGTCCATGTGAGAGATAAACGCCTGCCACCTTCAGAGGCTGTCCTTGAAATGTTGATGGTCATTTATTTGACATGAAACTGCATATATTTAAAATAGAATGATGGTTTTAATTAAATCATGGCTATTCTTGGTATCACGACCCATTTTCCCTCATAGAAACCTTTCATAACAGTCACCTTTACCATACACTTTTGCAGACTGTTTGCCTGCAAGCAGATCTCATTATTCATCAGGCCTAAAAATCTGAAATTTTTCAGGACTGTAGACCCCTAGCCCAAAAGGATGCAAAAATACTTGGAGACAGAAAATTTCAATTGGGGCCTCCAAAACTGTGGGTATTATAAAAAACTAATGTGTTAAATTTCTCGAAGCCCAGTAGGGCTAGTAAGCTGAAATTTTTCAGAGAAGTAGCCCCTAATCCAAAAGGATAGAGGTGAGGGTGAGGGTTTAATACTTGAATCTAAAATGTTTGCTTTCAATAATAATGTTGTTGAAAAGAGATTAAAATTCCTTCATGGCTTATATAATATTTTTTGAAGAAAATACTCATAATCATTATTTGAGAATATAATTATATACAATATTTTGAATGCTATTCAATCAAATAAGCACAACGTGAACCCGCAATGAAAGAGCGCGTAAATAGTTCCTAGTAACATAGTACTAGTGCTTACCTGAAATGCAGTAAAATATTATAATCCATAAGTAATCCATTCTTAGTAAGTACACCAATACTAATAAGTCCATGGCAAACATTAAATTGTTGTGAACCTTAAGTAACCTATTTTCGGCCCTTTTATTATATTTACATGAATGTACTATTTATATGCCCCAAGCAAGCGGTGCAATTCTCCAAGCCTTAAGTAATGTACCCTCTGTTACAAATTAACAAAACTTTTAATGTAGTATGGACAACACTAATGTCTCAATATGTTTCATTACGTGGGGGAAATATTTAACATTCAATATATATACAAGACGAGAGTAATATATTTCTTATCTTGCAGTAATGTGGTAACAATACTTGTACGTATGTAATCACTATAGTGTATTAATCATAATACAATAAAATGATACAATAGCACATAATACACTCAAGTGTTAAAAATATTCATCAATCTATGTCCTACAAGTGTTTATTAATAATGTCTACTAAACATGCAGTGGCTAAAATTCTTTTCTAATTTTATGATATATATTAATGGATTTATTATGCCTTTATTTTAAAACCAAGTTCATGGTTCATCTTCTTATTTATTCGTGGGTAGTTAGTTAATTCTTCTTCTGAGATAATAAGTATGCTAAGGGCTGAGAAAGTGTGTACACAATTTAGATTTGTATTATCTTCAAAGCTAGGAAAGTGTAACGTTTAATGCATTAGTAAAGACTAAATATAAGTCTTGTATTATTTAAGAGGACGAGAATGTACCGTTGTTGAATCGAATGGTCTAGCGTCAAGACGTTGGTAAGCTGACTGTCACCTGTCAGACAATTCAGGGAGGGCTGTTGGAGGAGAGGGGAAGGGTTCAGAGAATATAAGATTTTCGGTATCACCTCCTTTTCTTATATCCTAGGATTTATACAAGAGGTCTATAGCATTTCATTATCTTCAGATAGAGGGTGATAGGATCGGGTATTGATTGATGGAGGAGTGAGGGGTGTGGAGGGGGAAGAGGAGTAGTGGTTTGAGTAAACGTAGAAGAGGAGAATAGCATCGCCTTTCAGAGGGATTTTACCGATTTATGATTCTGGGTGTGGGTTGTGGTGTGAAAGGAGGTGATGGAAGGGAGTGCGATGGTATGCCAAAGATGAGGAGGTGTGGAGGAGATTTTAATGCTGTAGCTAACTGGTAGCTGTGAAAGGGTGTATAACGTTATGGGGTCGGGTAGTCTAACTGTGGGAGGATGGCTGTGAAGGATTGTGATGGTAAGGGGTGGGTGGGAGAGGTTTGTATTGGTATAGGAATTCACCGGTATGGGTTATGATATTTGCAGACCAGCTTACACGTGTTTAGATGAATATAAAGGGATTTTATTCTACATTCGTAGGGTAATTTCAGTTATGGGTTCTGGGTGTAAAGTGTGAAGGGGTGGAGGTAAGGGGAGGGGGTTTACGAATAGGCGTTTGGGAAAAGTCACGGTGTTGGGGATAAAGTGTGGAGGGATGGAGGTAAGAGAAGGGTGTTTATGAAGAGGTGTTGGGGAAAGTCAAGGTGTTGGGGATAAAGGTGGGATGGGCATCGGGGTTAAACCTGGGGGATGGCATCCAGAGGAAATAGATGGTGGCCATCTTGCTTAGCCATATTAGGATTTGTATATTTCTTATGTTGAACGGACTATTAAAATACTTGTTCTTAGAGCCTGTCATCCCTAAATAATATTTTATTGACTGAGCTAAAGTGACTGATAGCCCATTAATCATTAAGTTTGCTTTAATTATAACAAACCAACGAATTTATTTTCATCCCCCCCTGTTTAGAAATTGTACATTAAAAAGTTTTCTAGTTAGAAATAACATCATTAGCACATGCAATTGAATCAACACATAAGTGTCCCTACGCTATGTTATGGACTCCTTGTTAAATTACCCTTATTTGGTATTAGCCCCTTGCTCGTGGTAAACAAAGAAACTCTATCCCTACCATCCCCTTCCCCTTACCCCTTTTTACTCTAGTTTTTAGTTCTAATTCTTGTTTTTTTTTTGTCTCAGAAGTGACTTTCTACATAGGAGGAAGTTGTAGGGACATGAATGGAGTCATTACTTCCGGATGAAAACTTTGTCTCTTCAAAACTTAAGTTGTTTTTCTTTCATTCTTTCTTTCAATCCATCTCTATCTTTTTCCTGCTCGCTACGTCTTCTATGATGTTCGATGCCTATTTGGGTTTGGAGTTTTATAACTCAATCACGAAATGCAAAAAAAAGAAAATAAAGTAGGTAAAAAGTTTTATTTTTTGAGTGTCGTGAATTTTCATGACACGTGACAGCAGGAAGATATAGGGAGGGGAACAAAGTTTTTTATTCGTGTTTTCTAAGAACGCAAATAAGTTGAATTGTTATCTTGAAATTTAATAAATGAAAGTACTGCGTGAATGAAATAACACTGTGGTGTTTTTTTAAGTTTATAATTTTATTAATTTATGGGAGATTTATAGCGTGGCTTTAATATTAACAAAAATGGTAGTAAAGAAAGCATAGAACAAAGTAATTGAGCTTTCACTTTTTTTATAAATCACGCAAAAAAAATAAAAAAGAGGAAATAATGTAGGCGTTTCTTGACTAAAGTTTTGGATAGAAACCTTAATGAGTCTTAAATCAAAACTAATAGGGATTATATAATAATTATATCTAACTTATACATCAAGCTAAGGATTATAGCTTTGAGATTTACAATGAGTTACGTTTTCATAACATTTGACTAATTCATGATGGATCAGCATATTACCTTTCTTACTACACCGATACACCTCGCTGTTTTAAAGATATTCCACAAAGATATTTATAGCTTGACATCAGTAAAACGTTACTTAGGTCACAAGAAATTTTTCCTTCTCCATTTTCTTTCTTGTTTTCTCTTCTCATATACATTCTGTTATACTCTCCACCCTCTTCACGTTCGTTTAGTGTTAAGATAGTTCCTCATTCCACGCCACGCAACATGACGCTCATTCATCGGGGGTGGGGGGGAAGTTTGACGTCGGGGACGTTTTCAGAATACGTTTACTTAGTAATAAGAACTAGACCCACGTCGTGTTGCGTGCAGGACACCAACCCTCCTCACCCCCTTCCTAGCATTCCCTCCCTTCTTTATCACCATCAACCCCATCTTGAGCTCCAAGTCAAAACTCCCCCTTAAAAGTTACGAGCCACACGAGATACACAGTCATGAAATACAGAGATGGGGATGTCCAGGGGCTCTGGAGCTGGGGAGGAAGGGGAGCTTAAACCCCCCTTCCCTACCCCTAATCCCTGTTTATTTTTGTAGGGTTATGATTAGAGATATTTATTTTCAAGTAAATTTTGAATAGGGACATTTTTTGAAGTGGCAGCTTGTGGCCTAATAAGTAGGTGAAGGGCTGGATTGGGGAGATGGCACCTAAGTTTTATTACAATATATATATATGCTAAGGGTAAAGTTCGAACTTGTATAAAGTCGATATTATCCAGATAATGTTGAAATTATCGAAAATACGTGGATAATGTTAAATGAGAGGTGGTTAAATAATATTTTTCGAAGTTTATCCGGTTAATATTGACATTATCCACCAGCACTTGAATAATGTCAAAACTTTAGGGTTGCGGTTAGGTTAGATAGGTTAGATTAGGCTTGGTTAGGCTAGGTTAGGCTAGGCAAGGTTATATTATGTGATTTTAAGCTATGTTTGTTTAGTTTAGGTTAGTGGTAAAAAAAGAATCAAATTGAGGCTTTTCGAATGTTAGCGCATTGATACGATTCAATTTCAGATATCTTAATGACGTTCCAAAGTATAGTGCGTATTCATACGTGCTTAGTTTTACAAATACTATTCAACGTTATTCAAGTCTTGTTGGCTACTGTCAAGATTATCCTGATAAGGTCGAAATTGAAATAAATTACTATCTATTCCTGACTTTATCTGGATAATGTCAAAATCTCCCGGCTAATATTGACTTTATACATATTTCGTACACTACCCGTAGTATACACATAAAGCCATCAACTAGTGTGTGGGTGGATAATGAAGGGGAAAAAAAAAGTAGGGGTAAGTGGCTAGCAAATATTTAAACAAACCATATGCTTATTTTAATTATCTTGGTGATTATATAATGAAGAGACTATTCAAACAAATTATGGCAATTGGAGCTTAGCCTTTTTCAGCAAATATTTCATATAGTTGAAATCAGGAGGATATATTCGTTAAGGTTTTAATGATATAATTGAAGTAACATATTTGTAAGGGCTATTCAGCTGGTCAAATGTTACTGACACATTCAATCACCAAGCGCCGTTGTCGATACCAAAACGGAAGGAGAGTAAAATATATAATCGCTGTTATTGTAACTACCTAATTTTACAATATTTTTTGTTGAGTTGATGACCTCAGAATGAACTAAAATTAAATTTAGACTTTAAAACTTAGGATATCTTTAGTGTATTTCTTCTATATCTATATTTTACAAAATATGTTTCTAACTGTTTAGTTCCAAATGCGTAGGGAGTGTGTGACATGACGAATAGCATTGATTACTTTTATTTGGGTTGAAAACCCATTTAAGGATTTAATTTTAGAATTTGAAATATTTAAAAATATCCTTAAAGATTTTTTTTAAATAGTTATCTTGGGAGTGTTTGAGTTGTTGAATAGTACTATATACTTTTTTGGAGGTAAGAACTCATTTATTGGTAGTTTACTGTTAACGCGTTTGTCAAATATTACAAAAAATAATTCAAATAACAATTTATACCGGTTTTGGGGGTGTACATTAATTTAAGGGTAGTTTGTTGATGACAAATTTATAAAAAAATTAATTATTTTGAAATGTCTTTAATAATTTTGTTTAAATTTGATATATAGAAAGAGGGTGATCACTCAATAACACTATGGACTTTTTGGGTTAGTGGCTTACTAAAGATAGATTTTTTTAAATTTTTAATATTTTTGAAGTTATCTTTACCGATTTTGTTCAAATTTATACCGTGATATTATTTTATATAATAATGAATAATTTTAATTTATTTTTTCTTAAATACATTAAAGTAATTGTTGGTTACTTACAACAAACTATAGAAAATGTGAACATTTTAAAATTATCCCTTAAGATTGAGCTAAAAATGGGTATCACGGAGTGGTTTTTTATTATAAATAAGAAAAAAATCTGTATAAATTAAAATTAATTTTAGGGTTGTTTACAAGCAATTTATTTTGGAAAATTTGAAATTTGCTAACAATATTCAAGCAATTTAGCTTAAATTTTATAAATAGAATGTTTTAGTTGGGATTAACATGATGCTGTTGTTGGTTTTTAGAGTATACATATTTAAGGGTAGTTTACAGAAAGTTGTACATTTACTTATATTCTATAATACACAATATGAGAAATTTAGTGCTATTGTGACGTAAGCCTACAATTCATTTCTGTCAGTGACCAAACAGAAGTCATAATAAAGAACATAAAAATAGTCTTCTTTAGCATAAGTAATTTCATTTAACATTTTTTTATATCTATGAAAATATGATGATTAAATTTCCGCTTTATTTTTTTATAAACTATATTATATTAAAATGCAATGTATAAAATTGTATCTCTGGGGAAGTAATAACATTAACTTTCAATGTCCCAATGACCTCACCCACAAGGGTGGAATTAAATTGCTATGGTAGTAAAAATAAAAATTGCTACTTCAAAGAAAATGCTGGAAAAAATTAACATAGCCATATAATTTATTATCTCAGAAGTCGGGCAATTAATCCAACGTGTATCTTATTTTTAACACTCCCTCCACCCTTTTCTTCTCCAAAATTTAAACACACACACACACACACACTAATTTCCCCCCAAGAAGTTATTGGGCTTTATTTATGTATGTGACATTTGCTTATTTGTCTTATCCTATTTAGAGCCAGTCACGGAAGGATCTTAATCAGGCCGATAAATATTTGTATCTGGCTGATAGGTTAAACTGCGTATTATGTCTGCCAGATAGAGTTTTTCAGTCAGTTTAAATGAATTTATCGATCACATTTTAATCGGGAAGTTGTATAACATAATGTATTCGTAGCGTGTCGTATTAAAAGCCCGTCTTACTTTACAGATGACGCTTAGCTTAGATAAGCTATACAGCTCGAACCAAGTCACATCATACTATTTTAATATGTATAAGATAATAATTGAATATCCATTATGATTTAGATTTAATATAGCTTTTAAGTTAAGAATTAGTAAAATAATAGTAGAATGATCCAAGCCTAAACCTGTTTCTATTAACTCTGTTAACGGACTGTGATATAGGCTAGTTACTATTTATTCATTTTATAATAGGGAAGAAAAAATAAAAATTCATTCGATTCTTGAAAGCTAGTTTTGTTTTTTAATGAGTTAACCTCGGTGGTCTTGGAGTAAAATTCTTGTTTTAGGACCCGATATTCGGGGGTTCAAACCCAGTGGAGGTTGATGGATTTTTATTGAAATATAAAATTCCGTAACATAACTTCCTTTAGGGGGGGGGGAGGTGTAAGGAAGTTGGTACCATGTCGATTGTGGCGTGTAAAAAAATCCTTGAAGGTATCTGAAGATAGATTTCCTAGCAAAATTGGTATGCTGTTTTGCACTTGCTCATAGGAATTCAGTGTTAAAGGTAACGGGGAACCACCCAACTACCTGTATTCTTTAAATAGAGAGATTTATATCATGTACACCAGATGGTGTAGGCA
>CABFWB010000902.1:0-40207 GCA_902151455.1 Timema bartmani
CCGTACGTGCGGTTTTTTTAAATTGCCAATTGTTTTGGGTTTTTTATTGGAGGTTACTTGGATAGTTTGCAAATCTGATATATATTTTAACCCTAAGATTGTGTTTTGTTGCCCTGTAGGCTAAACCTAGAATTTTTTAGTATTCCAAAAATCTACCATTGCGAGAAACTTATTAAGAAAGATTGGGACCAGGAGATGAAAATGGATGCAGGTGAGACCCACCCACCTATCATCATTAACCTGGCTGAAGATGATGAAGAGGACGATGACGAAGATGATGATGTAGAAGTTCTTGCGACCCCGTTGGAAAACACTTAAAAGGTACAAGCCAGTTCATAACGAATATGACTTATTTGTTGAAATAGTGTTAAAAAGGTTTGTAACAGTGGTTTTTTCTCTCTGTGTAATACTACACAGTTTTTTTACATTTATAATGTTATTAATAATACTTTTAACAAATAATTATTTATAAAATTTAAAAGTATTATTAAAAATTATTAATTAATAATAATAAAAACTAATATGGGATTAAATGCTAAAATGTTTCAAACGTTAAAATTGTAGAAAAAATTAATAATTAATACTAGGCCTAGCATTAACATATCAAGGTCAACAATAAAAAAAAAAGTCATAATTATATGTTTCTTGTATATAGACCTAAATTTTAACTGTCAGAAGTGACAGCTTCTAAACACATATTTTTGCAGATCATATGTTTCGACGTAAGGATATATAATTTGGTCTGGTAACTTTTCAAAGCTGTCAGCTGTCAGTTAGCACCAAAGAAGCCATGGGGTTACTGTATGAGTAGTCTTCACCTTGGGTTTTTTTTGTTTTTTTTCATTTAGATTATTTTATTAGCCATTTAAAGTGTTCCTCACCTAGAAATTTTTGAAATTTGAATGCCTCTCAAAGCTATTTAAAGTGATCCTCACCTTATGGTTTTTAAGATAATTATATACCTCTTGAAGTGGTCTTCCACCGACAAAATTTTGAAAATTGAATTATTTTAGAAACTAGGCTATTTGGGGTTGTCCTTGCTTGAAAATTCATCAAAATGACATGCATCTATAAGCTGTTTGGAGTTGTCCTCCTCTAGACATTATTGAAATTTGGATGACCTTGGAAGCTATTAATAATTTTCTTCTCCTGACTTTTTGTGCCAGATGCCTTGAGTCTAGTAGTTATTTGAAGCTATTTGGAGCTTTCCCCCCTGACATTTTTGTGCCAGCTAGATGCTTCTAGACTAGTAGTTATTTGAAGCTATTTGGAGCTTTCCCCCCTGACATTTTTCTGCCAGCTAGATGCTTCTAGACTAGTAGTTATTTGAAGCTATTTGGAGCTTTCCTCCCCTGATTTTTGTGCCAGCTAGTTGCCTCTAGTCTAACAGTTATTTGGAGCGGCCTTCTCCGGCAAATTTTTGAAAATAGAATGCATCTAGAAGTCATTTGAAGTTTGATTTAAGGCCATATTTCAGCTTTATATTCGATACTATCAGAGATTTGAAATATATATAGAGCTTGATTGATTCCAATGAGGGGCAAATTATTTCCAGAGGGTCAGAGTCCCCCACAGTTCCACTGCTCCTGCCATCAGGTGATTATTAGTCTTCTTTGATGTGTGGTGGTTTACCATCTCTATGTGGAACAATGTTAATTACTCGCTATGCACAACAAATATTAGTACATGACAACGAATATATTTTCCACACTTGCGTGAGTAATATCGGATTGATAATGCACGTGTGGACCCGGCTTAAGAGGTGTAGGCGTGTAGATGGATAAAAAAGTGTATAGCTTATTTTTGATGTATTGTCTTTCTAAAATTTGAAATTTCAATTTTTTTATTAATTTTCTAACTTTAACAGGGGGTCTACTGACCCTTTGACCCCCCCCCCCCCCCCCCNATTGTTTTATTGATGTTTGTAGCTGTCGAAAGGTGTCTTCCTTTCTGGATTGGACTATATATCTACAAAAATCAATAAATCGCCTTAAGGACTTTTTTTTTGTGTCATTAGCAACAGGTGTATAAAACAACAAATTCCATTTTTAACATAGGTAAGAGCAGTGGCGTAGTTATGGAAGTAGTTAAGAGAGGGTTTGGCCCCTCTTATCCCCCTCAACACCTCCTTCCTCCTCCTCCTCCTCTCTCAGACGTAATAAATATGGCATTGTCGTGGACATTTTTAGCCTCGAAATTATGATGAATTTTTACTTTTTATATGTGTCCAAACCCAAAAAGTGAATTTTACAATTCTCTCTGTCACCATGTTTGCTTATCACATCGCTATTTTAATGTTGCCACGTTCCTCTAAATTATCCTTCTTGTATCCATCCACCCCAGAGATTCAGTCGTCAGTAATAAGTGTGTTAAACACAATATTTCAATAAATAAATAGCGCAACACATTCGTACCAATGTTTTCAAATAATACCTATATTATAGTGGAAACAAAATGTCCTTTAATCTGTTTTCATTAAAGCACCCTTAAATAAAATTTCCTTAGATTTTTTTAAAGATTCAAATTTTCAAAAATTAGACAACAGCAAACTACGCTTTAATTATGGTTTTTAGAGAAGAAAATCTATCATATTTATCACGTAAAATAATCCGCAGATATAAATTTTGAGCCAATTTACAATTTTCGAAAACAAGGCATCATTAAAATTATTCTTACATAAATGTATCTCTGAAAAAACAACTATACACTGCTATTTATCATTTAAACACGCCATAGATATCAATTATTTACCAAATTTCTTTAAGTAGTTTTTCATCAATTTCAAATTTTCAAAAATTCAGTCATCAGTAAACTATCCTTAGTTTTAAAACCAGAATAAAAATAAAAATAACTATAGTTATAGCCTTTTAACATTTCCACATCAAGTGTGAACGAAATACATCAAACTTTTCGACTGTTGCTCCAGGTACAAACCAACAAAGAGACAAAGGGACAAACTAAAATGTAAGACCCCGTCTTAACTATAGTTACAAGAGCACAAAAATAGCCAATAAATCCATTATAATATTGAAACAGAAAATCTTCACCATTACAAGATTTTCTGTAATATGATAAAGTGTAAACTAGCTTTTGAGTGTTGATTATTCGAATCCGATTTGAAATCAATGACCACGCAGTAAACGTATGTACGCGATTCCAAAGCCACGTGGCGATGTTTTCGTTAGAGGTTGGCCGCACCTGTAGGTACCGCCTTGCACCCCCTAACACCCACGCAATGAGACCGACCTTGCCTCGTGGAGAGATCGATAAGTAGGGCCACGGCAGAGAGCATCTCCCCCGCCCCTCAACCCCACCCTTCATTCAACCTACCGACGAAACGATCGCCGTCAACCGATCGGAACATAAATAGGCTCTCTTAAAAAAACGCTTTAGTGACCGAATAGCTTAAGGCGTCACTCTCGTGTTAGACTGGCTTGCTGATGACTGGTAGATCAGGATTCAAATCCCGGTCGGATCCATTAAGGGTGTTTTTTTCCCAAATGGTTTACCACTCTTCTTTCACGCAAATGCGGGTAGATTACCAGATTACCTCTAAAATACTTCCTTCCCCATACACGTGTATAGCTTGATTAAGGGATATTAATACCCAGTTATTAATAGTAATAATGTTAATAATAATAATAATAATAATAATAATCATATTCTGAAAATTGAAAAATGACACGTGGACACGGGAATCGAACCCGGGTCCCGTGTCCAGGTGTCATTTTTCAATTTTCAGAATATTATATCTAGATGGAGTAATCCTCACTAAAAGCATAAATAATAGCTTTGGCTATTTAATTATTATTATTATTAATAATAATAATAATAATAATAATACAGTTTATTTACGTTGATTTTAGTTTTCGTTCAAATTTGGATATTTAATGTGAACTTTTTTGAACCGACTTATTATATCAGCACACGACTTATAAACTAACTATATTACTAGAAAAGACACATCACCCAGTCCCCAGGTCATTAGCTAATCACTAGGAACAGTGTAAGCTCCAAATGTCACCAATGATAGGACATTTTATTCTGTCATGAAGGAAATCAAACCCAGAATCTCTAACTCAATAGATGGATGCACTACCGACTGAGATAAGGTTTTGGATTTATTTATATATTTGATTATTGTTCCGTTCAACACGTCTGACCATCTATCCGCGCTATCCGCATATTTAAACTAACAGTGTTATAATGAAGAAGGTATAGTTTAGAAGAAATGTACTAAAATTGGGATTCAGTGGTAGAGTGAGAGACTATTTAGGGAAAAAAAGAATATACTCCGATTAAAGAAATTGACCTGGCTTTATTTATACAGGCAGTAGCGCTCCAAGTGCAAGCTCATTCTGCAATTTGAAAATATTATTCAGTTATCTACTATAACTTCTTAAAAAATACATGAGAAACAACATATCTCAAATAAAACACTTTGTTGCTTCACACATCTAAAAATGTTTTGGACAAGATCAGAAACTATGATATTATTAAAACAAGCTACAAATAACAATATTTGTTTTTCTTTAAAAATATATTATTTAATAGTAGTTTAATTATGACTGATTTTTGAAAAAAAAAATTATTTTTTTTAGATATCTGAAATGATTTTATTAGCAACGGGTATTTGAAGAATAATTTACTTAATAAATAATAGTGTATGTTGATTTTTTAAATCAATTAATTTAAAGGTAGTTTAATTATGACATAGTTTAGAAAGTCTAAAAAATTTTGAAAAAGTCCTTTAAGATTTAGTTCAAAATAAAAATATGGGAATTGTTTTTATTGATGAATAATATGGTATTTTTATTTTCACAACTATTAAAAATTTGGGGTTTGTTTACAAATAACTGATTTTTTTAAATTTGAAATTAAAAAAATGTGTTGAACAAATTTGTTTAATTTTTACTAATGAATAGTGTTTATTGTAATAAGATTATGAGTTTGTTTTGCTAAGGAAAACTTATTTAGTGGAAATTCTTAAGAAAACCAATTTTCTTAAATTTTGTTCAAAGCTATCTATAAAATAATATATGAGAAAGTTTGTGCAATTGTGTCGCACCATTTATTTAAATATTGAACAAATTATGGAAATTCTATAGATATATTAATATCTGAGGTGCAATGAAAATCTTGAATTTATAGTAGTGGTTAGTGAGGGGAAAATTAATAATCATTTGTGACACCCCCAAAGTTGGAAAGTCTAGCATGTCCTCTTTAATCTTTGGTTTCTTGAAGTTCCAGTTACCTTTATTAGAAGATTACTTAGATAACATTTTTATTTTTATTTCAATTCAAAAATTGATTAAGTAGGCCTATTTGTAAACGGACTGTGCCATTTTGTTTACTGGGCACATCTCGTAGCGAGCTCAGTGGTGCAGGTACAGGACGGTAAATTTGGTACATGGACATACCCAAATTTTGATTGATGGATATATGTAATTTGTACCCACACAAGTTCTAAGATAAAATTAAAATCTAGATACCACAGCTTAAAACCGGAGATATTTTATATTAAATTTAAATTTGTGCAAACAGTGGAACATCGTTTACTCGGCCCTCATTGATACGGATTTCCAGATTGAAATTTTGCATTAATTTTTTTTTCCAACAAATTTCTATGGGGCGAATAATACTACGAACAACCTAGACAAAGTGATTACTTATTTGGAAAGCCCCATTAGTCGGAAACGACGCTGGCCGGAACTTATGGCGGTAAAAATTCTGCGTGATCGCACCGCTCGTAAACGCCATTCAAAATTGGCACAGTAAAAACTAACTCACTATTTTATGAGTGAGTAGTGGTTGTAACATGTTTCCATTGTTCTATAATTAGTTATTGTGAACACAAATGGTGAGTTATAGTAATATATTATATTGTTTTAATTAATTTCCCTGTAGTTTCCTGATTATCCGGAATTTCGTTAATGCAGATGACACTCTGTCCCAGATAGGCCGGATAAATGAGTTTCCACTGTATGGTGCGATCTAAATACGAAGGAACTTTTTTGACGCTAGCATTAATATCTATGAAAAGATAGTAGCAATGAAGTAAAATGCTTCAATGTAGAACGCTAAAATATGTTATGGTTTTTTTAGTTTCTTCTGGCCCAAATGTCACCATAAATGATCAAATGTGTAAAACAAACTTTATATCACCTAGGAGAAAAGTTACTATGAAAATCTCCTCTTAATAGCTAAACTTTTCAAGTCAACAACCCGGAGGCTGTTTTGATGTGATGTCCATCCATCCTATGCTGAGCATGCGGCGGGTTAGTGCACCTGCACCATCTGGTAGAAATCCTATGAACTAGTAAAGTTCAAGAATCCCGGTGGTTAGCCATAGTTTTCCACGCTGAATTTCTATTAGCAAATGCGAAAGGGCCTACCAATTTTTCCAGGAAAGGTATTTTCACGCATCTTCCAAGTTTCTTTTACATACCACAATAGATATAGAACCTTACTTCCCCTCCAAAGAAAGTTGTGCTACGGATTATTATCACTCAAGAAAAATTTGTCAACATCGGCTGGGTTTGAGCCCACGTAAGTACATCGAGGTTTTAGGCGAGATTATTACCCCAAGACCACCAAGGTCAACAAATATATACTAGAGGCATCTTATATTCAAACTCTACCTCAAAGGCCCCTCTTTCTTACTAATTTGACCAAATACCCATATAATTTCAATCAACAATTTCACTCTTAAGTAAACCTCCCTCGAAACGGAAACTCTGATGCGCCTCAGAATTAGTTAAATGGAAATCGATTGAGTCGGCCTCTTAAAAGCTGCGTGTTGTCAGGTCAATACATGGTTGGCCACAATATGTATCAAGGTCTTGTTCAAACTAAGCTAAACAACATTGGAACAAAGCTGACATTTTATCAAGTCTTTAGGGAAATCAGTCACTAACATAAACAGAGTAGAGAAGAAGTAAATAGGGGGAAGGAGGGAGCGTTATAAATAAACACGTCGGAATAATAATGCTCTGGTTGGTTACCTGTAGTGTTGGCCAAGGCTAATATAGTAATTTTCACGATTTTTTTTGTTCATTTCTTTCTTCACACCAAAGTGGATAATTTTTATATATGCTACTCTCCTCATCTACAGCTCCTTAAACCACATCGCAGGAGAGGTAGGGGCTCGAATTTCAGGTGAGCGTATTAAGGGCGGGATTGTTTTCCGAATAACTTCCTACTTTCCCTTCATACCTATTCGTGTACATTTCAAACTCTCCCTTCTTCATCCTTATACCCGCTTAGTGTAAATATGCTGATATTCCGCATGGTTAGTAAGATGCGGGACTCTTTTAGTCTCTTAGTAGCCCTTGCGGGAAACACAAGCCCGTGGACAAGGAAATATATGTATCATATAAATTCAAGCGTGCAAGTGTTCATGCTTAATGTGGGGATGTAGAGAACGTTAGAAACGGTGAGTGTTTTTGAAGTTTTTATACCAAAACAGTGTTTTGTTCAAAATAAATCAAATATATTGCTTCAGTATAAACATACAGTTTAATTTTCTTCACACGGCATCAACAGTTGTTGAATATTTGTCAAGGATGTCCTGGAATTTAATGACAGCTTTTTCTCTTCGTTTAAAAAGTTTTTCTGCTAACGCTGCAATGCTCATTACATATATTCAAGAACTATTGATATTACCATGTGAAGAGAATTAAAATCTAAAGCTGTACTGAAGCAATATTTTATTTATTTTTGGCCCAAAAGAATTTTGCTATAAAAACTGCAAAAACGCTTACCTTTTCTGACGTTCCCTACATCTCCACCTTAATCTTGATAATTTTAGCATAAAAATTGATGCCAAACCTTCATACTAACAAATAACTATGAACGTTGAAACACACACTTTCACAAAACAACATAGCATTATAAATATATATTTACACATATTTTTATTAAGCAAATAAGTGCATAATAAAATGCAATCATGTCCTTTTAAATAAATGTGTTTATTTCAATCATTAGCTATTACATATCTACCAACGAGGGTTTTTCCCTTTAATTTTCATCCAGGAATCTATTTGGGCTACATTTTCAGTGAGTGCGGGCCGAATTTGGCCCGTAGGCGACCATTTGGTGTATATAATTGAAATATATTCCTAATTGAATACATTGCCGGTAAAAAATAATGACCTACTAAATGTACTTTATAAACATCTGTAGGGCTATTAAAATAAAAAGTCTTAATTTCGAATATTGTTACAAGTTTTCTTTGATTCATAATGTTCTTTAACTTTAGATCAAATTAAAAAAAGAATTATCTTTTTTTGTTGATAAACGACGCCCAATTATTATTGTGAGCTAGTTTTCATAGTTTACATTAATATCTCTTAATTAAAGTAATAAATTGCTATGAACTTTCATGTTGGACTTCGGGAACTAAAAGCTACAAATAGAAATATCTTTGAAATTCTAATATTGTTTTAACTTTAGAGTTACTTAAAATAATTATTTATAAGCGCATTAAAATATTTTAGAGAGCATTTATTTATAAATACTGAGGGATCCTTTGCGTTTATTTTTTTATTTTTTACTATTCTAACTGTGTTTTGTTATTAGCAAAGTTTTTTGAACAAACAAGTTTGAAGTTCTTAATTCTACTTAAAATAATAATTTATTGTATTCAATTGATTTAGGTTTTTTTTTTCCGTTTCGCAACTATATTCTTTCTCTTGGGTGTTTTACTTTAAGTTTTTTCGACAATTTTTTTACTCACTGCTTCGTGAAACTCATAATAACTTACTAATAACACAGAATGGAAAGGGACAATTTTAATTAAATATATCCAACTGCCCTAGAGAGAGAGAGAGAGAGAGAGAGAGAGAGAGAGGTTGATAAAACACTAATGAAACCAAGACCAGCTTAGATTAATTCTAAATTGTGCTATTTTTCACTCTTGTTCCAAGCGAATACAGTGCAGATACTCTTATTACAGGGTGGCTACATACAGGGAAAGCCTGGGTAAGTCATAGAATATTTTGAGCTCAGGGAAAACATGGAAATGTCAGGGCATTTAATTAAAATAGGTAAAAGTTAGGTAATCTAAATATTTGACAAATTTTGCACTTTATCGATTAACCCAAAGTGAGATATTTGATTTCTCGACGTTAACTAAATGTATTGTCCAGATATGGCAGTCATAGCATGAGATATTTGTATAGGGTATGTTTTTTATAGCACAATATTTACACAAGGACACAAATAATAGACTACATAAAACATTAAATAATAAAAAACTTAAAAGAATGTAATGTTTAATAGCCGTTAGGATTGTTTTCGAAAATATGTGATCAATGCAATAAGCAGATAAATTTATATTCACCAAGGAAAAACAAGAAAAAAAGTTGTCGGATTGAAAATATATATCGCTTGGAAAACCTTGAAAAGTCAGGGAATTTATTTGGCTGGTATGGTAGTTACTACAATTTTTTGCTACTGTTCAAAGAAATCTTGTTTTGCAAGCATTCTGAGGTCAGCACATTAATTAATATACTGTTATGTTCAAGGTTATAGGTAAAATTATGTTTTAACAATTTTTCAGTAACACTCATATTGTAATAATAAAATATGTCATAATATTTTGTAAAAAAAACATGGCTACTTTATTATATGCCATCGTGTTTTTAAAAATAACAGTTGGTGGAAATGCTGCCCTTTTCAAATATATAAGTTAGTAGACACAAGTATAGCTTAGGCTGAAATATTAAGTTATATTCGTTTAGATTCATCAAGAATGGCCCGGAAGTGGTCCCGAAAGACTACTCAACAAAGCTGGAGACCAACAAAAATTAAATAAACACTTTATAAACATGGAGAATTTTAGCCCCCACCCCCGGAGTGAAATGGTCACTCTGCAAGACTTAAAAAAAATTTACCTATTTAGATTCGCTAAATTAAGTTTTAGAAGTTTTAGAAAGCCATTAGATCCTCATAAAAATAATTATATAAATTAATGAAATATTTTTCTCTTAAAAGGTGACCATTTTGCCCCGATATCCCCTACTTAATAGTTATTTGCTCACGTGTGTTTACAGTCTGAACATCCTTTTGTACAGAAAACCTCCCATACTTACTCACCACTTGGTACCAATATCGGTTCTAAACTTAGATTGTTGAAATATCCTATTCGAACTCACATTCCGTGCAATTCGCCAGTCTAAATCCTTCTTCACCAAAAAGAGGGGGTGATGGGTAGGAGAAGTGATAGATTGAATGTTTTATTGTTTGACCACGTCATAATTTAGAGAGTAACCTCTCACCCCCTTCCTTCCATCCTCTATCCTACGTCTCCCCTCCCCCCTCACCACAATTTTCAAGAAAGACGTGGATAACTTTCATTTCCATTTACTTGCTTGGGCTGTGGGTGTTTGACTAATGGCTTAGAAAGGGGGGTCCAGACCCCCATGCTGTAGAGCCACTCTAGTGATTATGACATCAATATCAGCTGTTGATTGGTGTATTTCAATTCTGAAAGCCTTCTTGTACTTGACGTTAGAGATAAATCGGACTTTACACGTGCAATGTAAGTATGTTCATTAAATCTAGCTAAATGTGCTTAAATTTGGTAGTGAGAACTATGTGCTTCTCCTTTGGTTTTAAGACTGTCCAGGTAGCAATCAAAAACAATTACCGTTTCTTTTTCAAAGTTCTTCTGTACATTACATAGGACTTGTATGCATCCATCCCATCATATACTTGACCTCTGCCAAGCCACGCAGTTTGTCAAGTGTCTTCCATCAACATTTCCAGTGAAAATACAACATTTTGCTCCTCTGGTGCAAACGCAGAAACTAGATAAGATTTTGGTTCCGTTCCACAACTGTAACAATGTTTCCCCCAACTTTAACTGCTGACTTAACAACTTCTAGTGGTATCGCTCTTGCTTTTCTTGAGATAACTACATCTGCAAATGTTTTTCGAACCAATGCCTACACCATTAATTATTTACCCTTCTAGACAGCAACATCACATGCCACAGTGCTGTCTCCGACAACACCAGAAGAGATACTGATAAGGTCTTCTGATTTAGCAAAAGGGTTATTTTGTGTAAATCACTTCTTAAATGTATATTTGTGTGTAACATCTATTCCTATGCAACTACTATACCTCAAGTCCTTGTGTTGATATGATGTACTGTACATATCAGGAGAGACACCTGAAGAATTTTCAACTGCTGAAGCACATAGAATCCATCTCATGATAATGTCTTCGTCCAAACCCCATCCTCTCGTCAAATCATCTAGTGACTTCACTGATTTCATCAACAACTGTTCAATTTTTATATCTGTCCATCTACCTCCTGACAATTCTTTCTCTTGACGTCTTATAGTGAAAAAACCTTCGGTAGTAAACTTTTTAAAGTCGTCCACTGATATACGTTGTTGTAGTTCCAGCATTTGCTATTATTAAAGTTGACTTGAATTAGAATAGAAAATGTGACCGGCAAAATGGAAAAGGGGCATTATTTTGGTAATCGTTGAGATCTGTAACTCCCAGCTTCCTCTCCTCTCAACTCTGACAATGTATAACATTACATATTCTTCTAAAAACTCTACTTTAAGACTACTATACTATAACAACTTAATACTAAGACTACTATAACTATAATTGAAGCTCTTTTTGGTGCAAAATGGAAGCTAGGATGTGTCGTCTGTGTGGGAAGTCAGAGGAAAGTACTGAGCTCTCTAGCAAGTAATGTGAGAAAGTACACAAAGAAATAAACACTATGCCGTGAAGCGTCGTTAAACCAATGGATTAAATATACAAAATGCTTATTAGAGGCAAGGTTGTAATAGAATGAAACGAAAGTAGAATATAATCATAAGTGTGAAAGATAAAATTGCCTTTTACCTCATTTTTAGTGCAATTTTTCATCATGATGAACCCAAAATCCATTTTTTTCCCTTTATTTCTTTGGGTTATAGCCCAGTAGCCTTTGAGGATCAACCAAAATAATAGGGACGTATAAAATGGGTTATTTAATTTTCTTCGGTCTTTGTAAAAAACATTTTTCGATATTTCTAACCATTCATGAGATATTTCCGAAAAATAAAATATTAGCAACTATATTCCAAGATGGTGGCCATAGCACAGCATTCACGAGTGTATATTTTTGCTATATTATTATATTACTGGGTACTAGCGCTATGCATATGCAGTCTCCCCTTTATGGTAATGATTTCCAAGTAATAGCCTAATATGACTGGACTAGGTAATAATAATGTAAATGCTATTAATATTAACAATATTATATTCACTTACTTAAGTTTTAGGATAACAATATTAACAAGTATTATAATATAATTTTGTTTACAAAACGCTTTATTCTTTTTGAACATATCTATTTTTACTTTTTAATATAAGAGAAAGTATTGTAATCGCGAAAAAAATTCTACCACCAGATCATGATGAATATTGACGTTTAATGTGATTCCGAAAACAAAAAATTGGAAATTCGGTCTATTCTTCGGTCTGTCTGTAACAGGTGCCACAACAGAAGAAGTTTGATGGATTTGGTTCAAACTTGATATATAGACATTATATTTCCAATTCTAGCTCTCAAAATAAGTGTTGTTTATTGATCACTATTTTTGAAAAATTTGAAATTTTTATAGAATGGCTTTAACAAGTTTGTTTAAAATGGGTATCTGGGGTGTATTTGATATTACAAATAATACTGTTAAACTATTTTTTGGGAGAAAATTTGCTAAGAATGTTTACTAACAACTAATTTTAAAAATTAGATGCTTCTAGAAAAATGCACTACTATTTAGTTTTAAAATATATATCATTGGAGTGTTTTACATGATGAATAGCACTCTATACCTTATTTCTAAGAAAAATTGATTTTTATGTAGTTTACATATGACTATTACGTTTTAAATTTTAAATATTTCGAAAATGGCTTTAACTTTTTTTTAATTGGATATCTAGGCAGTGTTTTACATTATTAATAGCAAAATTGTATAAAGGCAGAATTGGAGAGTCTGAATCCCCCCCTGTAATTTGATGTGCCCCCATTGGAGGGCCTATATAACTTATACATATAAAAACTAATATAGGCTAAAATTATAGTACAGGGGTCGGCAACCCGTCGATTGCGATCGACCGGTTGATATCGTGGAAGTTTTCAGTCGAAATCCAGGAAGTGTGGGGACTACCCGTATCCTTCCACACTTAATTTTTATGAGCGAGCGCGAAAGAGCCTACCAATTTTGCCATGAAATTTATTTTCACATACCATTCCAGCAGTGGGTCTGTAACGGGGTCAAACTCAACCTCATGAGGACAAATGAGGAGCTACTTGAATAAATATAGTAGCAGCTCCAGTTTAGAAAACTGAAATTGATGGCTGGAGGGCAAGTTGTTCCGATTACATGACACCCTCTGTCAGCAAATATTGTCACTATCATCGCTAGTGGCGACGGCCGCTTGGTCGGTATAGGTCGTTTGAGGACTCACACCATTGAGGTATTTTTTAAATAGTTTGTTGTTTGTATTTTTAAATAGTTATTTTTTAGTCCTGTCATATTTTAAAACAGTTTCACTGGTCTCGATTCTAATATTTTGAATACACTGCAGAAAACGGAACCAAGATGTGACGTCTGGTTTGAGCTGAGCTACTTTAGTTAGGAGCTATCCACGGAATGAAATGGGCTTTTTTCAAAGCACCGCTTCTTACTACCGTTTGGGCTACGTACTAATTAAGCTAGTAAGTTAGAACTGAGTAAGATTGAATTTATAAGAAGTGTGCCCGCATTTTCATGGACAAAGATTGAGAAACCGTTTAGGAAAAAACTACCCTCAGTACACCCCACCGGGATTCAACCACTATCTCCCTGCCATCGGCAGTCTAGTCTATTACAATAGTAGCGCCTTAGACTATGTGGCCACCGAAGAGTGTGAGATGGGCTCTTAAGGGCTAAAATGTTTTAACGCAAGAAAGATGTGCAAAGGAGAAGATTTCAAGAGTTGTAAAGAGTAAAAGGTTGGTAGGGGAAGTCTCTCCCCATCATTAAACAGGATTAAGGAGGGATTAGCGAGATAGCTTCCTGGATCATAGCTGCGCGAGCCGAGGGGAAAATACAATATCAGAGCATTTTGTGAATGTAAACTGGAAATAAGTTTCCCATGTAGAACCTTACGTCAGATTACTTTTAAATGAACAGTACCGTGCCGCACTTGTTTTTTACTTGCTTCGTGCCGTACTACTTGTCCGGGACAAATGCTTTCAGCTACAGTGATTGGGTATGAAGAAGGTAGACTTAATAGGAAATGTACTCACATTTGCGGGTAGGGAGAATAGGAAAACCTGTAGGAAAAACCACTCTCAGTATTCTCAAGCAAGATTTGACATTTAGGTCGTGTGCGTGTATAAAGACGTATATTTTTTGATTGCTCCACCAGTTGAGTAACTTTTTAATTTGAATCGGTTTGTGCGTGGACTAAACGTCAAGCTCGTCTAGTGTTTTGCTAGCAGCGTAGAAGTTGAAGTTCGAATCTCTGTCGGGTGTACTAAGTTTTTTTTTTTCTTAAATGGTTTCTGCCTCTTCATTCACGAAAATGCGAGTACATTCCTTCTAAGTCCTTCTTTTGTTTTATATTCCATCAGCGTAGTCAAAGGCGGATATTGTGGATGGGTAGTAAGACACGGTGAAAAGAATACCATTCTGAGAGTCCAAAGAATTAATAAATTTACTCTTTTTGGACTTGTACGCTATAAGATGAGATATTCAACACTACCTTTTGAAAGTTGGTGTAAATTTAGACCGATGGAAGTCTAATGTGTTTTTTTAACAGGGCTTCTTACTAGTACTACCCATTTGGTTGTACACTTTTGTACTAATTTCACTAATGTAGTAGGGATGAGGAAGGTTGAATTTAGAGGAAGTATAACCGCATTTGCATGGAGAGAGAGTAGGAAACCATTTAGGAAAACCATACTCAATACACACGACCGGGATCAAACCACGATCTCCCTGTAATTGGAAGTCTAGTTTATTGCGGGAATAGTGCCTTAGACCATGCGGCCACTGAATTCGTTGTGAAATGTATTGATTACCTCTCAATGCTGGCTATTATTTATTTATATATATTTTTGCTTTTTCATTATTAGGTGCTTTGTCTTACGACAGGTCCGTTCCTTTTTTGTCAGTGAACTTAGAGAGCCAATTCGTCCTCTCCTCTGCCTCCTCCTTCAGCTCCCAGAATTATTTTATTTCCTTCACTTCATCTGGTATTTGAATCCTCCTTATTCCTAAACTCCTCTTTCCCTCATCCTTTCTTTCTATGACGTCATGGAGAAGACTATTACTTCTAAGGATGTGTTCGGTCCAATTTGCTTTGCACCAAAGAATCACACTCGGAATGGTTCTCTTCTCACCCACTTTTCTTAAGAATTCAGTACTTCTTCATTTGTCACCCTGTCTTTACACCTGATCTTCTCAAGTCTTCTCCAGTACCACATTTCAAAGCTCCCCAAGTATTTCTTTTTCATCTTATTAAGAGTCCAAGTTTCTGCTCCATACAGTGCGATGTTCCAAATGTAGCATTTCATCAGTTTCTTCCTCAGCTCCAAACTCAACTTACTGGTCAGCAGTAATCTCTTCTTGTAGGAAGCTACTTTTGCCATGGCGATCCTCAACCAAATTTCTTTAGTGTAGTAGGCATCCTTTGTCAGCAGACTTCTCAGGTATTTGAACTGCTCTATGTTTTCCAACTCCTGGTTTCCAATTTTTATTTTCATGAGCATTTCATTTTTTTAAATCACCAACACTTTTGTCTTCTCAATGTTGATCTCCATGCCATATCTTCTCCTTATCTCCACCAGCCGGTCCATCATTTCCTGCAACTCTTCTTTATTTTTGGCCAGCATTGCTGGATCATTTGCATATTTTATTGTGTTGATGACATGTCTTCCTATCCTGAAATTGCCACGTCCTTCTAGGGCTTCTATGACCAGCCACTCTGCATACAAGTTGAACAGACTAGGTAGGTAAAAAACAAGATCCCTGTCTCCCTCCTATTCCTATTTTTACGCTGTTGGTCTTTCCATCACTCAGCCTCACCTTAATTTGATTTCCTAGGTACAGGTTTTCAATCAGCCTTCTGTCCCTCCAGTTGATGCCGATCTTCCTGGAGTATTTCCATCAGTTTCTTCCATTTCACTCCATCGAACACTTTTGCCATTCAATGAAACCAATGTAGACGTCTTCCTTGACTTCCAGCACTCTTTCTGAAATTATTTCCAGCATACCGATGGCATCTCTGCTTCCTTTTCTGAATCCAAATTGGTATTCTGCCATATATATATATATATCAAAGGCTTATCTATATTCCGATAGGGTGTATCATGCAAGGGCGAACAATAGCTACCTGCTTTGGTGCCCGCACGGTCTAAGTCATCACTCTCACAATAGACTAGACTAACAATGACAGGAAATTTGGGGTTCGAATCTAGGTTGAATGTACTGAGGAGGATTTTTCCTAAATGTTTTTCCATTCTCCCTTCACATAGATGTGGGTACACTTCCTCTAAATTCAACCTTACTCACCCTTAACTTATGAGCGTAATTAGTACATATGCGAATAACCTGATTTGGTTGTAAGAAGCGGTGCTATTATATAAAAAAAAGAACAATAGCTTTCCAACAATTTTCTTAGTAAGGGCCTATCTGACATCTAGACAAATTTCCAGATATACTTCCAGGTATTCATAGCTCAAGTCATGTCACCTTTGATTGACCTTATCAATGCCTGTAAACTATCACTAATAAAATAGTAAAATGGGGTCAATGTTGACTGAAAGAAATTATAAGTGTATTCTCTAAAAAAGCCTTTTCTATGAAAATTGGACTGTTTCTTGGTATCGATAATTTTTCATGATGAAGGGCTACTAACTTGTGAAAAAAAAAATTTTAACTATCATATCTCACTACAAACACATATAGAGGAGCCCAGGAAAATTATAGCTAACTGTCAAAACATTCACCGATTTATTACCGGGCTATAAAAACAGCCATGCCAAAAATGTTTGATGTGTTTTAAAATTGTTTTCATTTATTTAAATAAACATGCAAGCAAGAATAATGTTAGTGCACTTTTTAAAAAGTAATCAATTACAAAGTATTTTCATACGGACATTTTTTGCCATTCACCAACTAGTTCATGAATATTAATCAAATAAAGAACTCAACTCTCATAATAGAGAATACTTTTGCTGCATATAATAAATTATACCAATTCATTATTTGAGAGTCTATTGATCACAATTAATTATTTAAATGTTTTAGTTGATTAGTAAGCAATTGATTGACTGTTAAAGCCAACACCAAATCTAGGTGAAACCATTTAGAGAGGACCTTGATAATTATGGTATGTTGTTTAGTTAATGGATTAATAGGTGATTAATGTAAGATTCCAGAAAAATAGACGAAGAAAAAAATAATTAATCAAACTCATGTAAAGGTTTTGCCTACTAATATATTTCTGGCATTTAATAACAATTGATTTTAAAATACTTCGAACAGTTTTAGTAAGCTCGTTTGGTTTTTGCCTTTTGTGGACCAAAATGACAAAGGTCTTAGTAGAGTCTCGGAAACTCAACACTCGATAACTTGACATTCCGTCTAACTTGACACACGCACGTGGACACAGTTGTTGGCGCCAATAATCACAATCCAAGGTCACTCAACTGTATAACCTCTCAGTTTGTTTGTGTAGCTCGAGTGAAACAGGGGCTGTGGGGTTTTTACAAGTGCTGTGTTTGTTAGTTTTCCAATTTTTTAACGTGTTAATCGAATCAATACAATATTATAGGTACAGTACTGTACTGCATTTATGTATATTACTGTTATTATACCGTACAATACTACAATACAACACAACTGTATCTATAATATTCGATAATGTACTGATTCATCCTTGTTTAGTAAACATGATATAGTAAATATGCATCTTATGCAAGTTCATTCATAAAACTCGACATTCCAATAACTCAACACCATCCCAGTCCACATTAGGTCGAGTTTCTGAGACTTTACTTTATGAACCAACTGTGCAAAATTGATAATGAATTTTACTATAATTCTTACTATCCATGGCGGAGTAATTTTAAGGGTGTATAACATACATTTTACGCGATGGTGCGCACGTAAATAAAGGGATCAGTCTCGTCATATTTTGTTTTCTGGGGATGAGACGGTCAGAGTTTGAATCCCAGCTGGGTATACAAAGGTTTTTTACCTTCGTTGTTTTTCACCCTCCCTCCAGGCAAATGTGGATACATTTCCTTTAAATTCCACCTTATTCATCGCTAGCGAAGCTATTTTGTCCATCCCGGATGGTTGGCACAGGAATGAGATAGACTATGGTCCGTTTAAGGTAGCTTTGACACTTCCTGGCAGTTGAAAAGTTACTCAAAACAGATGTGTATTCATTCACATAGAAAATATATCCCATCCTTTTGGCAAAGGATGTAAACTGACTTTAATAATTACTGTCGAAAAATTATAAAAATTGTGTTGAAGACCTTTAAGTAACTTTTGAACTGTCAGAAAAGCCTAAAGTTATTGCGAGCAAACAATACCTATATTTATTGTAACCTTATTGTTTTCAGTGCTGCCAAACAGTTACACCATTCATTAACTAAATAAAGTAAGACGCAAGGAGAACCATACAGGAGCTCTATTTTAATTATATTTCTTGTTAGGAATAAAGTTGCCGATGCAGGGAGGATAATAAAAGTATAAACTCCTGAATATATTTTATCCTTGCTTCGTGCTAGTGATTGTAATAGCAGCAAGCAGGTTTCAGTGTTGCCAGCTTAATCCCCCCCTCCCCCCCCCNTAACTTTTTTAAATTATACTTTGGATCTTTATAGCAGAAAAAACCTTAGTTCGATTGGTTTTTTTTATTGTTACTTGATTTTAAAGTGATCTAAGAGCAAAGTAGGTAAATTCCCATTTAATTTGAAATTTGTGACTACTGCTCTCTTCAAATAGTCTTTGAAAATATCCACATTATTTAAAGATTAAAGTGCTTAGACCAATTGCAACGTGATCTTTCTTGCAGTAAAGTAGACTAAAATTTGTTTGTTTGTTTTACTAAAAGGCCTTAGCTAAATGGACTTTTTTAATAAGAAATAATCTGACCTTAGCTTAGCCCCTTTGTTTTAAAATATGACAATAGAAATTTTAGATCTATTTTAGTTCAAGTTTAGCGGGAAATTTTAGGCTATAATTTGTATCCCTTTTGGAGAAGTTTTGGTCATATGAGTTGACAACAATGGCTGGTTTTCAGTCCGTAACAGATGAAGCTATCAGTTAGCCTCCTTATATTTTACTTCTTATCGATTGATTATCGTCCGAACACTATTGACCAGATATGAGATACAATCTTTTTTTATTTCTCTGTCCCTTGTTTTGAGGTGTAACAACTATCAACAGATCTCCCTCTACGACGCAGATACTATGAAAGGTCACATTTTCTCTTCTCTTAATCGATCTCAGTCTTGTTAACTGACACTGTACATTACACACAGGACGTAATTTCCTCTTCCAAGGCCACACAGCTGAATGTTTAGTAGTCTCGGAAACAAGTAATTAGAACGAGGGAAAATTGGTGGGGTTTTTTAAAGTCTTATTTAACCGGACCGTTCCAAAAAATGTTAGGATGTAAATCAATTATTTTTACTGGTACAGACAAGAAACCGTTTGTTTTTTACAGTACTTTTATTTTGAAACTAAATTATAAAATATATATATATTTAATTTTATATTGGTGATTAAATCAGTGGTACTCAACCTTTTTAGTTCGCGTACACCTAGATAAAATTTATCTTTCACCCTGTATTTCCAAAGTTGGTATGCATATTCTATAATCTACTAATTCTATTATAAAATTAACTACATCCAAAATAATGCATTAAATAATAAGTTTTAAATGATAAAATAGGAGAATAGAGCTATCAATTAGCCGTCCAGATAAGAATCACACAGTAGAAAGAGAAGGAGAGAAAGAGGGGAAAATTGCATTTTCAGATCGCATGTCTTTATGTCCGGATCTTTTGGGGCTAGCGCTAAATTTGGTCCTGAATATCCAATGTTTAGTATCAAATAATATAAATCTATACATACAGTGAAATCTCTTAATAGCGGACAACTTCTGGGATAAAAAATGTGTCCGTTATTTGGATATATATATAATCGTAGTGCTTGACCACAGTTAAATCCATACGCTCATATATACCGTGGATAGTAGCTAGAATAATCTGATTACTGTATTATGCAAGTTATTAGCACCGTTTCTTACTATCCGTTCGGGTTAAACACTTATGTACTAATTACGCTAATAGTTTTGGAGACTAGGGAGGTTATATTTAGAGTAAATTTACTCGCATTTCTGTGGAAGGAGAGTGGAAAACCATTTTGGAAAAACAACCCTCAGTGCACCCGACCGAGATTCAAACGCCGATTTCCCCATCATCGGCAGTCTAGTCTAACACGAGAGTGACGCCTTAGACCATGTTACCACCAAATCAGGTCAATGTGGATATTAACTACAGCAATTTAATTACTGCATTGTGCAGTATTATATAGAAGTATTATATAGAAATATTGTACGTAGATTACATTACAGATTGAATCATTCACATAACTTTAAGTACGCAAATAAATTGTCCGCTATAGAGAAGGTGTCCGTTAAGGGAGATTTCACTGTATTTACATATTCAGTTTTACATAACCCTAAGGTCTTCAACCCGCGATAACACTTTTTTGCAGCCCGCTACCTCGTGAACAATTTAAAATTATTTCAAGAGAAAAAAATTACAAATACATATATATATATTTTATATAATCAACTAATAGTATGCATATTTTATTTACGTATTTTACGTTATTTTACAAACGATTTTTTTGTTTTCTACGTGAATAAAAGTATTACGTTTTTATAGATATGTACTTTGAAACGGTAAATGACAATTCTGGTCTACAAGACAAATCGTGTTACCTTCTGCAATGAATATTCTAAAAAAAGGGGGGGAAAACAAGAGAACATACTTCAAGAGATATCCGAGGCCTACCCTAATAAGAGTATACCAATAAGTGTATAATAATGATCTGATACAAACATTTTAATATGTATTCAATCCGAATATTGTGGATACAGTATTGCGGCCCGCTAGCCAACAAGGGACAGAAACTTTGGCCTTTGTACATACAGAGGTTGAAGACCTCTGTCTTAAGATGTCCTCACGTACACTGGGGGGGTATTTACTATATAAACCGCACCTCAGATATGTATTTTAAACAAAATCATTAAAAGCTGATTTCCGAAAATCAGTCATTAGTAAATTACCTTTAATTTTAAGCCTAGAATCCAAATCACTATTTTGTCTCGTGGGATGACCATAGCTTATCTATATTTCAAGTTTGGACCAAATTCATAAAGCCATTTCTGTTATAGCCCCGAGTACAGACAAACAGAAATTATAATACCTATTTTTTACTTCCTTTTGAAAGAGAAAATGTTGTAATCGTGAAAAGATTTTCGACTTCGAGAATTTGATTAATCTTAACTTTTGATGTGCCCCTGAATCCAAAAAAGTGTATTCTACCAACTATTTAGTTCAGAGACACATAAAACGCCCAACCAAATCTTTAAATATAAAATTTTCATGATTACAATACTTTCATTGTACTAATGTACTCTTAGGTAAAACTAATCATCTAACACATAATACAAATACATTTATTCATCAAAATTTCATGATTATCAATAACACAGAAAAAATACATTTTTCAGGCAAAATTCTGAGCTAAGTTATCTTCAAGTAGGCCTATCACAATACTTTGGATAAATTGCGTTTAGCTGGGAGAGAATGTTGCAATATTTCGTTGTTTCGGTGCAGTATATAACCGTGCACGGACCTGCTGTGACCTCTCCCGCCAAAACACGGTATGCTATCGATCCTCACCTGGAGGTCTGTAGACACTCGTACTAGGTCTGTATGACCTAGACCCAAGGAGGTGTTACTAGGATGGAGGGTCCATTAACAACTGTAGTACAATGGGACTGACCTAGACCCAAGGAGGTGTTACTAGGATGGAGGGTCCATTAACAACTGTAGTACAATGGGACTGACCTAGACCCAAGGAGGTGTTACTAGGATGGAGGGTCCATTAACAACTGTAGTACAATGGGACTGACCTAGACCCAAGGAGGTGTTACTAGGATGGAGGGTCCATTAACAACTGTAGTACAATGGGACTGACCTAGACCCAAGGAGGTGTTACTAGGATGGAGGGTCCATTAACAACTGTAGTACAATGGGACTGACCTAGACCCAAGGAGGTGTTACTAGGATGGAGGGTCCATTAACAACTGTAGTACAATGGGACTGACCTAGACCCAAGGAGGTGTTACTAGGATGGAGGGTCCATTAACAACTGTAGTACAATGGGACTGACCTAGACCCAAGGAGGTGTTACTAGGATGGAGGGTCCATTAACAACTGTAGTACAATGGGACTGACCTAGACCCAAGGAGGTGTTACTAGGATGGAGGGTCCATTAACAACTGTAGTACAATGGGACTGACCTAGACCCAAGGAGGTGTTACTAGGATGGAGGGTCCATTAACAACTGTAGTACAATGGGACTGACCTAGACCCAAGGAGGTGTTACTAGGATGGAGGGTCCATTAACAACTGTAGTACAATGGGACTGACCTAGACCCAAGGAGGTGTTACTAGGATGGAGGGTCCATTAACAACTGTAGTACAATGGGACTGACCTAGACCCAAGGAGGTGTTACTAGGATGGAGGGTCCATTAACAACTGTAGTACAATGGGACTGACCTAGACCCAAGGAGGTGTTACTAGGATGGAGGGTCCATTAACAACTGTAGTACAATGGGACTGACCTAGACCCAAGGAGGTGTTACTAGGATGGAGGGTCCATTAACAACTGTAGTACAATGGGACTGACCTAGACCCAAGGAGGTGTTACTAGGATGGAGGGTCCATTAACAACTGTAGTACAATGGGACTGACCTAGACCCAAGGAGGTGTTACTAGGATGGAGGGTCCATTAACAACTGTAGTACAATGGGACTGACCTAGACCCAAGGAGGTGTTACTAGGATGGAGGGTCCATTAACAACTGTAGTACAATGGGACTGACCTAGACCCAAGGAGGTGTTACTAGGATGGAGGGTCCATTAACAACTGTAGTACAATGGGACTGACCTAGACCCAAGGAGGTGTTACTAGGATGGAGGGTCCATTAACAACTGTAGTACAATGGGACTGACCTAGACCCAAGGAGGTGTTACTAGGATGGAGGGTCCATTAACAACTGTAGTACAATGGGACTGACCTAGACCCAAGGAGGTGTTACTAGGATGGAGGGTCCATTAACAACTGTAGTACAATGGGACTGACCTAGACCCAAGGAGGTGTTACTAGGATGGAGGGTCCATTAACAACTGTAGTACAATGGGACTGACCTAGACCCAAGGAGGTGTTACTAGGATGGAGGGTCCATTAACAACTGTAGTACAATGGGACTGACCTAGACCCAAGGAGGTGTTACTAGGATGGAGGGTCCATTAACAACTGTAGTACAATGGGACTGACCTAGACCCAAGGAGGTGTTACTAGGATGGAGGGTCCATTAACAACTGTAGTACAATGGGACTGACCTAGACCCAAGGAGGTGTTACTAGGATGGAGGGTCCATTAACAACTGTAGTACAATGGGACTGACCTAGACCCAAGGAGGTGTTACTAGGATGGAGGGTCCATTAACAACTGTAGTACAATGGGACTGACCTAGACCCAAGCAGGTGTTACTAGGATGGAGGGGCTATTAACAATTGGAGTACAGTGGGAGTGACTTATACCCAAGCAGGTGTTACTAGGATGGAGGGGCTATTAACAATTGGAGTACAGTGGGAGTGACTTATACCCAAGGAGGTGTTACTAGAATGGAGGGTCCATTAACAATTGGAGTACAATGGGACTGACCTAGACCCAAGCAGGTGTTACTAGGATGGAGGCTCCATTAACAATTGGAGTACAATGGGACTGACCTAGACCCAAGGAGGTATTAGTAGAGGAGAGGGAGTATTCGCTAATACTGTACAGTAGACCTAATACTCTAAATCACATGACTAGAACGTATTCATTAGCTAGCTTGCAACAAAATTGACCAATCTTTGAAAAGTTGTATAGTCTTACTATTTCGAAGACAGCCCATCAAATATACACATCAACACTGCTAGTAACGCGGGAAAATACGTCTATCTAGTATTGTCTGGTTTGATGGTGACAGGGAAGTTGGGATGTACCGAATGCAACAAGAAAGGTTTTTCCAAAACGATGTCCAACTCTTCCTCTACTTAAATGCAGGCATATTTGCGATCCTACCTTTCTTGACATCTACGCTATTAGCTTAGTGTAAATGTGTGAACTGCCCGGTGATCTAAATATGTCAGGGTTGTCCTCAAATGACGTCATAGGACTAAGGGGAATGCTACGCATACTTAGTCTATATTAAGTATAGTATTCAGAATTATTGATACTGATCGTACTCGCTGAAAAATCCTCTAAATTATATTTCTTCATTATTTGAATCACAGGATGAAAACCCAGGTACAAATCAAACGTTTTATTTTGGGTGCAGCTGTACAGCTCCAAGCCTTTTATATATACACATATATATTAGGTATATTTACAATAAGACATACTTATAGTGATGATTTAGATCTTAAACACTAGAGACCCACACAGCTGGTCATAAGGTATATGACGTCAGTCTCACAATTATCTGAATTACTAAATATATATCTCTGTTTCACTGACGGGGATGTGGGGATTCTGAATGTGATTTATCACTTTAGTTTACCCATCCTCTTTCCAAGCTACTGTAGGTGTACTTACTTTAATCAAACTTCCTGAAAAATTAAATAATGGGATTATGGGTTTTCTCCAGCATAAAAAAGGGGGGGCAAGGCTTGTAAGCCCCCTCCAATGCTTAAGTAGAACTGCTTAGATAAATATGCGTAGACATATTTCAGTAACTCCTGATAATATTATGCTCGTCGATTTTGCAAAGTTTTCACGTCATGTAGATTTTAATAATTAATAAATAAAAAGGGTTATTCTAAAGCTATTGACAACTTATTGTATTTTTATATATTATGTATGTACAGTACATTATTTTAATCATGCATACTTGAGATATAATATATGACCAACGCTTCAAACATGCAAGTTCCTATGGAAGCTATAGATTTCTTTCCCCAAGTAGAAGAAAATGCTGCGCATGCCACTAGAAGTAATGTCCTTGACGCCAAGCTGTTATATTAAATGTGTAAACATAATTGTGTTTTGTGTAGGATGGAACAGGAATGCAAACAACACATTGAGTACCGAAGACATTCGTAAACAATAAAGAGAAGACTTCGTAATTGCAAACGACGCCAAGCAGTTAGATCTGACAACCGATTATTCTATCAATCAATTAATTATATTTTTTTCATCCAACAAGTAATAAAAAAAGGTTGTGTACACAAGAAAAGGAAAACAATTTGAGTAAGTTTCCAGTTAGCCACTTCGGTGACCTCATGGGCGGAGGCGCTATTCTCACAGTAGACTAGACTGACGATGGCGGGTGGATCGAGGTTCAAATCTCAGTCGAGTGTAATAAGGGTGGTTTTTGTCTTATGGTACACAACATTCCACTACCCGTCCTAGTTCACAGACAAGTAAGAAACAGACTCTAAACCTTACGGGGGTTTTGCTGCGCTCCTTTTGCCAGCTTGAGTCCTTCAACACTGGGCTTCGCTAGTGTCACTGCTGGGTGATGATAGGACTAACCGCAGCGATCCTAGTGTTGAAGGACTCAAGCTGCCAAAAGGAACGCATCCATTTTAACCCGGAGGTTGAGAGTCTGGGTATATTATTTGTCTGTGACCTAGGTACACCTAATGAGGGAGATAAAATTTGGGAGGAAGTGCACCCACATTTGCTTTAAGACGAGAGTGATAAACCAAGTAGGAAAATCAGACGTTAAATACACCCAGCTGGGATTCGAAGCCTAACCATCCTGTCAACGGCAAACCAGACCAAACGTGGTTGACCTCTTATCTCACAAATCCATAAAGAAGGCTCTTAGGAAACCATTACTTTAAGTAACGGAAAAAAATCACTATTTGGTTATATCTATTTAAGGCATCTTCTTTTACTTCAATTAGCTTCCCTTTACCCCATACTCCTTATCGTATAAATACATGAAATGATATAATAGCTTCTAGAGCTGTCAGAAAAGTTTTTTAAAATGACTAATTTTTTTATCACCTCGTCTATCTACCCACCAGGACTATACGCATATTTACTAAGCACAATAACGTTTTCGGAATTTGGATGGTTTAATTTATAGGAAGTGTACCTGCATTCGTGTGGAGGGATAGTGGAAAACCATTAAAGAAAGACCTCCCTCAGTACACCCAACCGGTATTTGAACCCCGATATTCCCGTCATCGGCTGTCTAGTCTATTGCGAGAATGACGCCTTAGACTATTTGAACTTCGAAACGGCTCCTACTTATTTTAATACAAATTACCCATCATTTCAGATCAAACTTTTAACACGATAAATTATATTAGTTGGTAAACATGTACGAAGATTCAAATTTTTTACTCCAAATCTAAAACTGAATCTTTCGTATTCGATTCAAAATCGTAATATGTTACAAATTTGAATCTGATTTGAAATTTCAAATCCAAATAAATTCGTGAAAGTGGAAGTAGAGGTACTAATCCCAGCCTGGTGACCTGAGAGAGGAGGGGTGAAGGATTACACCTGTGATTTCCTCATACCTTCTCCCTACTATTGCGGGTACATTTCCTCTAAATTATCCACCTCATAGCTACCACGAAGATTAAACGGTTAACTTGTTAAATAACAAAGGTGTTAAAATAAAAAATAAATAAAAACCTAACGATACTTGTACGTGTGATCACATGGTCTGAAGAGCCAGGCTCGTAATAGACTGGATTTCCAATAACGGCGTGGTCAAGGTTTGAAACTCAGATGGGTGCAATGTGGAGGGAATGGAGGAGGAGAGGGTTGATCACATGAAATTTTTCTTTGTGGTTTTGTACTCCCATCAGTGGGCACGCGGACTTAACGTCAAACTCATCTTGTCTGATTTGCCGATGACAGGAAGGTAGTTGTTCAAATTTCAAACGGGTGATTTAAAGTGTGTATGTTGGGATTTTTTTCTAATTGGTTTCCCACTCTACCTCTACTAAAGTTCATATACATTTGTTCTAAATACTACCTTCTTAATTCATACCCCATTAACATTAAAGTGGGAAAGTAGAGAACTCAAGAAAAGGTCAATGTTTTTGCAGTTTTTATAGCAAAACTTGTTTGTCCAAAATAAAAATAAATATAGCCTCAATACAAACATAGAGTTTAATTTTCTCCACATGGTGATGTCAACAATTGTTGAAAATCTGTCATGAACATAACGAAATTAGATGACAAACTTTTTTAAAAGAAGATAAAAAGTTGTCATTAAATTCCAGGACACCCTCGATAGATATTCAGGCACTGTTGATATCACCATGTGGAGAAAATAAAACTCTATATTTCTACTGGAAAATTATTTGATTTCTTTTGACAAAAAAAAAGTTTTGATATTAAAAAAAAAAGCAAAAATAGCCCCCATAGCTCGCATGCCTCACACTGCCACCTTAAATGCGAACAATCCGGACAGGTATTTAGACGAGATGAAAAAATAAAATCATTGTGATTCTATCACCCATTACACGCATTAATGCAGGTGTACTTACTCTTATCAATCCTCCTCAACCCTGCTCCGTATATTAAACTTATCAATAATCCTTGTTTTAAATAAACTTATGAACTAAAAAAAAGCAAAACAAAAGGCAACTCACCATTCATAAAATGGTCCGAGCCCGCGATCATTGTTTACAGATGGGCGACATCTAGTGGTTTTAGGTAGATACTCTGGTTCCTGTGCCAAAATAATTAGTCCCCTTTAGCCCATGGGTGCCAGAACTGAACGTCTCGTCAAACACAAAAAGTAGGTTCAAACCACAGAAAAATTACACTTCTATACATTCAAAAACTATTTCACTGAAACGACAAGAATCGACCCGTGATGATATTGTTTTTTCTCGTCCACCCGACGCTTACGATTTTGATCATGTTTTATTTATGTATAATATCGTATAAAATTGTTTATTTATCTTTTCAAGAAAAAAAACACACGCTTCTGTCACGTGTTCAATAAACACAAACCCTGAAGATAATCTTGTCAAGTTTGTAAAATTGTATATTGAATATTTTTAAGCGGGGGGTTGAATAGCTACTATATTTAAAGACCGGAACGGTTTTATGTCTCTATAATTTGATATTTTTATATTATACTTTTTGGACCCAAAAAAAGGGAACACATTTCGTATTATTCTCCGAACGGTGTCACCTCACGACTGAAGGAGCGCTAGTGTGTATGGTTGTTACCAAGTGGTTTGAACTCAAAACATCGGGAACGTCCACAATACGCACGCCCGAATAACTCTTCAAGAGTTTGCGTATTGATATTAACGACTGTTCCACGTCGGGAAAAGAGGAAGAGTCCAAAAATCGAGATGATCCATCCTGAGTTTCTTGATCAATCTAGTTTTAATCTATTATAATAATTATGTCTTGTCTGGGCTATATTAAGCCCAGTTTGGGGGAAGATTAGCCGGACATAAGTTAGCGTTGCCCAGGGGATGCCCGATACATTCTTTTTCTTGGAGGTTCTTTCCATTCCATGTCCCGATGAGATGAGGGGACAATGATAGTGGAGCCAATAAAGATCTTAACCTAACTTAAGCCTAACTAAACAAATCCTGGTGACCATGGGAATTATTTTCCTTCTGGGAAAAATCCCTTGGTACTAAACGGGATTCAAATCTGGGACTTCTAGGTCAGCAGCCAGGTGTTCTAACCACTTATACCACGAAGCCTATGGGACCCTGAACTTAAAAAAAAGTATCATTTTACAGTTGTCTGTCCAATTATATCTGAGACCGAAAAACGGTTTGATGTATTTTGTTCAAACATGTTATATACCTTGAAGAGAAATTATGATTTTAATACTGTACTAGCTCCTAAAATTCAAGGATAGTTAAAGAAGAACTGATTTTTACAAATTGGAAATTTTTCTAAAATTACTTTAAGAAATAAGGGTGAACATTTATTCAAAGTATCGCGTGATATTATTTTCTTGGCATTTAGCATTCACTACTGTTCCAAGTATGTTTGCCTTTCTACCCGACCAAACTTGCTATTTTACTAAAGAGTATAGATACATTATTATCAATAAGATCAAATGATTATTCAAATAAGTATTTGTTTATAACCATCATAGGCATTTCCTAAATAGGGTTCCTAATCCTAAGAATGCTTTCAACTATTTTGCTAAATTCTGAAAATTGAAAAATGACACCTGAACACCGAGTCGAAGGTGGCTGCGTTATCTGATAGCTCGTGATCTTAATAAAATCACACATTTGTTTCCGACGATTTTCACACGTCCATCGTGCCTTAAAATATGAGCACGGAACGATTCCAGGATATTTCAGTGGTTAGAGCATTGACGTACTAAGTCAAAGGTACCAGGTTCAATTCCCGTGTCCAGGTGTCATTTTTCAATTTTCAGAAGATGATATCTAGCTGGAGTAATCCTCACTAAAAAGCATAAATAATAGCTTCGGCTATTTGGTTCTTATTTTGCTAAAGCTAGCCTAGACGTGTAAATAAGACTGTTTTGTTCTTCATCTCTATATTATATATATTTTTTAGTTAATAATAATTTTAATTCATAATGGTCATTAATTATTATTAAATATAGAGTTAATATTTATAATTAAAGACTCCAATATTAAATTTTGCAGCTCAAAATTCTCCGAAAAATATAGACAGATTGGACACAAGATTTAACCATCCTATAGAATGGTCTTAGAATAAACTTGCCATGAAAACTAACCAATCTAAAAGTACTTCCTTTATTTGAATGTGTATAGCCTTATTATACACATCATTAAAGCTTAACATTTTAAATTTTTTAATTAAATTGCAATATATTGTGTACACCTACACTTTTATCGAGAACATTATGATGAACTCTTCCTAATGTTCGCTCGGACATTGATTTTTTGTGCTCGCAAACTTTAAGGAGAGCCATCCGTTCCACGCAGATGTTATTCCCTCGGAGGATATTCTTGATTGGAATATAACTAGGATCTGTAGCTAGTCCAGTCGTTTTAGTCATTTTGTTGGCAAATAGCGGGAATAAATTATAGATATCTGGATTTTGATGTATATGCTCATTTAGGCGTGTAGTTTGACATTCTAAAAGTCCTCTTGGATACCGTGTGAACGATCGCTGCCGTGGCCTTGAAAAGACCTTGAAAATCTGGGTTTTTTTTGTACATTTTGTTAGCGGTGGCACCTAGAAAATTGTATTCTAAACCAAATATGTTGGACATTTAAAGGATATTTATCAATTGTATTGCAATTCCACTCCTTCCGCCTCACAACCCATAAGAGTTAAATCCACTTTTGAGGAGATTGTGAACCTGCGAGAATAGAAATATATTGAATTAGTAAAATTTGTTTGCGCTCCCGTACCTTAAAGAAGTTAAAGAGGTTTGAATGATAAGATATCATAAGATGTAATAGTATGAAAAAGTGTTTTCAGAATTAGATTTCAATCTTTTTTCCCGTTCCATTAATCAGTTTCCTCGACTTCTATATCTTCATCACGTGACGTTTCATTCTGTGGTGAGAAAACGCTACGTCGGTACTCGATTCATTATCATTGTCAGTTTCCTCATCACTTAGTTTGGTGTTTCTACTGTCATATTCACAATCTACTGCATCGAATGACGATTGCCATAAACTTTGTTGAACATCTACTTCCTCAATGCCATCGACATCTTCTTCGTCCTCCGTATATATTATTAATATTTCATTCTGCATGTCTAGTTATACTAAATTTCAACCTCATACACTAATTACTTTACCTTAACAATGGTAAGCAAAAATCATAAAATATCAAGTTTGACCCCTTAAGACTCGTGAACTGTAATGATTTGAAATCAATGAATCACTATTTATAGTAAGTTTGTGGAAATCCTTAATTTTATGTTTCGAATCGAATCCAAATCTTGGCAAACTTAGCCGAATCGAATCTCATGCCTAAAACCAATTTCAAATCGAATCTTATGCTAAGTTTGTTTTATCGAATCAAGTCCTAGATGAATCCCGTTCTTTAAAAAAAATGGGTCAAATATTGTAATTTAAAGATAGGTTCAGTTCCGTATCAAACCCTTTATTTTAGGGTGACTATGTTTATGTTTCAAATCGAATCAGGGTTGAATACTTTACTATGTTATGTTACCGAATTCAATCCAATATCAAAATATTTTTTAAAAATTTTGATAAACATTTTAGACCAAAAAAATTAAAACACAAAAATAAAAAATGTACCTAATAAATATAAAATGGGGAAAAATCAAATAAAGCTCACACCACTTTTTTAATCAGGGTGTAAAGATCGGTTAATGTATAATAAAAGGTGGGTCTAGCTACTTTTTAATATACAAAATATTTATTGTGACAAACAACTGTCCCACACGTGATTTCTTTAAGACCTGCATCTCTATTCACTCTACCACATAACTGGTTTCCGGTCTGACAATATTAATTTGTTAAGTATGAATGAATTATAGATTCGAATTTTGAGCTAAGCCTATCGAATCCGAATCTAAGATCTGTTTGGATTTGAAATATCTAATCTTCCAATAATAAGATCCAAAATTTCGGATGGAATTCGAGTCTTGGTAAGATTCAGATTCGGATTCAAAATTTATAAGGTTTGCACAGACTTAATTTATAGCTTATAATTACACACTTGTTAAAATTGTGCAATAAAATGTTGATGGTCGAATGACTTTATCTCAAAGATATTTGACAATTTGTAATATGGCCGGCCCACCACGGAAAAGGATGTAATCGAGCCGGTAGATATAATGTGATATATTAATGCAACGGCGGATGATTCTCTTCCATTACCTGGTTCTTGTAAACCGACTCGCTTTATTCCGATGGTCAAAGTAATGATTGCTTTGTGTGTATCCATATGTAGACATGAGCAATCAATAAAGAATCTGAGGCATGAATTCAATGTTCACATGGCTTGCTATGCATTCATTAGCCGCGCCATTTACAGTGAACCTAACGAGGCGAAGGGGAGGACAGTATTTTCTCTCAGAGAACTAATCTTGTGGAAAACGGTGTCACGGACCAGCGGACACCTTCTACCTTACACGTCATCTACGGTGGGAGTGTAGGTAACTGACCGCTATTAGAAGGTTCTTTATTACAAATATTGGTTGGAAGTATTATTGAAATTGTTTGATAACACTTTGTATTGATAGTATAGTCAGGCCCAGAGTAATACTTTTGGGGGCCCTGTGCCAAGTAGAACTTGGGGCCCTTGGAAGTTAGTTCCTCAATGAATGATTATGTCTGTGTCCTGAAGACATTAGATAGTGTTAGCCAGGCCCAGAGTAACACTTTTGGGGGCCCTGTGCCAAGTAGAACTTGGGGCCCTTGGAAGTTAGTTCCTCAATGAATGATTATGAATCTTACATACACATCATACAGGGATAGTTTTATTTGGAGACAAACTTTTTTTTGCAAAGTTTAGAAATTATGGTGAGTACCGTGAGTTTTGTTACTAACATATTTATTATTAATACTTACTATAGTAACTATTATACTATACAGTCTATTATATACTGAGTGGAGTAAATTAATAGCTAATAATATAATAATATTAGACATTATATACTCATAGACTATTTCAGTGTGATTGCATTTTACGTTGTCCGGCGTCTGCAGATAAAATAGTAATAGTATTAGTATAGTAAAAAGTATGTTATTACTGAACTTTTTTTCGTTCTTCTCACAACACATTTAGTTAACTCTTCAATATTAATAATTTTATTATTTTACCTCAGAAATTATTGTCAATAAAAAATTAATGTTTATTTTTTTGTCAACGGTATCTTCTGTAGATATGTAGTATTTCCGGTTTGCCAAAATCAAAGGTTGCGTTAATGTATAAGCACGGACTGTCGGACTCCACGTAATACCAGGCTACCGGCGCCCTTCGATTAGAGAATTTATAGATTATTTCGGGATAAACTTTACGAAATAAACCCATAAAAATAGCCTATTGAAATATAATATTATCACAAAATAAATATGACAAGTCAAAGGGATTTATTAGCCAGACGATCGGGGGGCCCTTGTGCACACTTGGCAAATGCCTTAATCCGGACCTGAGTGTAATATTACTTTATTTTACATCAATTTCTGTTTCCAGCCTATTGTCCGGGTCAGTTTTTTATTCAAGTAATATATATTTATACTACCAGCTGGCTAGGCCTGTCATAGCGTCATATAACAAAATTGTTCAAACTATTTATGAGAATTTCAAATTTTCAAATTTTTCAAATATAGCAAAATAAACTAGATCAACTATCATTAACTTAATATATTTTTGAAAAATAAACATAATTATTATTTATATGTGTAAAATAGTCATGATATCAATTTTAAACGAAGCAGCTTAAAAAAAAATCATTTATTTCCAAATTGGCCATCAGTTAACTGTTATAAAGAATAGATTTTAGAGAAAAACCAATATACCCTATGTATACATATGTATATTAACTATATATATATAGTAGTATATATATTATATATATATATAATAGTATATATATTATGTATATAATATGTATATATTATGTATATAATATATATATTAGTATATATTATATAATATATATATTAGTATATATATTATATATATATTAGTATATATATAATATATATATATTAGTATATATATAATATATTATATATATTTATATATATTATATATATTTATATATATATTATATATATTTATATATATATTATATATATTTATATATATATTATATATATTTATATATATATTATATTATATTTATATATATAATAGTATATATATTAGGGGTCTATGAGCTTGGGGTTTTTTCATTCAAATCTAGTACTTGAAAAAACTTCAGAGTTCAAGTCGAGTTCAAGTATATTAATAATGTTAAAATGTTAAAATTAATATTTGCTTATTTTAAAAGTAAAATAATACATTTAAAATGTCACCAGTCAAAACAAACATAAAATGTAAGTTTGATACATGAAAACAACATCTGTCCCTACAATAACAATGACACTCATATTTATTATATACTTTTGAAAAAAATTTTAAAATGGAAATAGTGTTTTTTTATATAAATAACACTTTAAAAAAGCATGATTTAAAACTAACTACAATACTCAAATAAAAATATCAAAAGCTAGAAAAGATAATCCAAATGGTTCTCAACACCCATAATCTTTAAAGACATTACAATAATTACACTAACAATTATAAAAAACTTAATAAAATTGATGTTTTCATGGGCCAATATTTCCGTAGCTTTTCTTACTGAGAAAATGTAAGAATCAAGAGTAGTTAGAAATTTGAAATGCTTTATATTTAGTTTATTAGTCCTTAATGTAATAATCGCGCAAGATCACTTCTTTGGTTCCATTTCTTTTCTTCTATGAGCAGTTGCGCATGCGTATTATATGAGCTTTCCACTAAAAAGTATCTTATTACGCAATTTATTTCACTTTGAATCATTTATAATATACAAAAGTTGATGTTCATACTTTAAAATGAAAAAGAAGACATTTAAAATAATAATTCTAGCAGACAATATGAAATAGTAACTGCTTTTTTTTTATTATTTAAATGTGTTAAGTTTGGTAAAGTATTTATGTCAATGTTGATCAACACTGATTTTAGACAGATTAACCAATATTGTTCTAGAACTAAATAGTAACTAATGCTAGTTTTGTAGTTTAACTTAATAATATCATCATCATTATAAACTGTTTCCAGCCTGTGGCCTGGTCAGTTTAGTAAAATGCCACCATCTTCCTCCATCCCTCCACTATTCTTCCTCCTTTAATTGCTTCAATTCCACTCTTCTCACCTGCACACTTTCTGCTATCTGCTACTCCCATATCTTTATTGGCTTCCGTTGCGGTCTTTTTCCTACTACTCAGGTAAGCTGGTGGTCGAAACAAACCAAAGTAATTGAGAAAATAAAATAACGTAGGTATTAATATAAGTTTTAAATATCTCAAGTTCGAAAACAATCAATATGTTTTCTCAATGTTAAATTTTTAAGTCGACTGAAATTGGGACTAAGTACAACTAGTAGATATAATGATGATTTAAGTATTTATATTTTAAAACGATATTGACGGTGTAATGTGAGTGCAAACATTGAAATCAAATACTCCGATAAATTAGTTTGATACAAAAAAAAACTGGCCACCAATGAATGTACAGCAATGAGATTAACCAAAATATATATTTATAATATTGTTTTAATGTAGAAAGTAAATGAATAAAATAATATATAAACATACAAAATATTTCAACAGTATATTCATGAAGTAATTTAAGTTAGCAGGAATCCGTTGTTAATTACGTTTATTAATTCATTGTTTGTATATTTTTATTATTAAGAATATAGTTGCGTATTGGTCAATTATTTCTAAAAAATACATAAATAATCTAAAGAATCAAATTTGTGAAAAATAAAAACTATAAAATTAAGTATACTGTTAATCAGTAAGAGGCAAGAATGTTCCATGTTTTAAAGTTATATTATTAAAATAGAAATTCCTTTTAAAATTCATTTGGGTTGCTTTTGTGGTGGTGGGAGGCGATTGAGCATTTAATAGCCTAGCCATTAAATTAATGAAAAAATTCTACGTAATTTGATTCTAAATTAATTTAGGCGTAAACCAATATATTATGTTGTATGATGACTGTGTTTAGTTGCAGTGGCACCGACTTCTGATCATTTTTTGGAGGGGATGGGGGTCATGATCAACTGGATGCGGTTTTCGGAATATGGACTCTCCTCCGCCTCCTTGATCTTCTAATCACAAATTTGCCCATGGAGGAATAAGTCTGAATTTGAACATTGAATTCAGCGCTCAAGGTGGTTGGTTGTTAAACTAATACAATCGAGTGTCGACTGCTGAGTCGATACCACGATAGTACTTGAAAGCAGCGTTAGATTTCGGCATTGATCTCTATAATATAACTAGATGGACATTTGTGGCTGAAATTTTCGAGCCGTCGTCTGCAAAACATTGTGTAAGAGAGAAGAAAACTTTCGGGTATCTCCTTCTCTCCTACACCCATACAAGGCAATGTGGCATTTTGACACCGTTTAATAATTTGATTGAATATATGAGATATATCAATGTGTGAGTAGTTAAATTAAATAAATATGTTAGTAAAAGCTTTGTAGAGCATATCAAAGTTCGAAACTGGTTAGTTTTTTCTTTAAATAAGTTGATGTAGCCTAATATATACGATGATTTTTGAAAAAACGCTCGCTTGTAAGGCTTTATCTCGTAACATAATCCTACTCTATGGTAGTGTTTAGTTAGGATAAATGACCTTCCAGAAGGTAATTTCTATTTCCATTCTAAATGGCCGTTTATCCTACTAAAATATTATATATATGATAGTATTCTGGTACTAAATAAAGCATTACAGATTGGGATTATTACTGAAATCAGGGTTTAGTAGATACTGTACTTCCTACAAGCCTATAACCTAATTTATCATTTGAACGTAAGGATTCTACACAAAGTATGTCATTCAAACAAATGTAATACAGTTTTTAGTTAACTTGTTTCATTATAGTTATCGAGCTTTCAACATAATATGGTTTCTGAAAGATATGAGCCAACTTTTTAAAAAAGAATGCTATTATAATAATACTTTCCACAAGCCTAAAACCTAAGTGAAAGTTTGAATGTATGGCAACTATACAAAGTTTGTCATTCAAACAAATTTAATAAAGTTTTAAGATACCTTATTCATTATATTTATCGAATTTTCAATATAATATGGTTTCTGAAACTAATATACAAGCTAATAACTAACTTTAAATGTATGTGTAGTCGTGGCAGACTGTAAACAACATTGATGATAACTCCATATTTAAATATGTTAACGTTTTGATTCGTATGTGTACATTATTACCTGTAAAACTGAATTGTGTATCCTTGAATGTAAATGTTTCTTCAGGAAAGTGTGGTATAATACTTCCATATTTTCAAACAATAGTACTTTTATTCATGAGAGACATGTTTTCGCATAAGGGCATTGAAAGAAACCGTTAAATCTTTCCCCCCATTAGTGTAGCAGACAATAAACTTGAACGTCACGCTTTTGTCCTTGGCAATGTATATGTATATGTCCATCCAGTTATATTATAGAGATCAATGGATTTCGGGCACTTCGAGATTGTGCTGCTCGCGAACGTACAGTACAGCTATCTATGTGCGAACCAGATAACTTCCAAGTGTTGGACTACTTATAAGGAAGATTCCATAAACTGTCCAAAATGCAAATTGTTATTAAAAACCAATAAACACTTGTATCTTGTAACACATTTGTCAACAAATTGTTGCACACATGAATAAAATGCAGACGTGGAGAATTGGAGATAGGGGGTGGTAGGGGCAAAATGACACTATGCCCCTCCTAGGCAATTTTAGAATGGACAAAAATCTCCTTGCCTTCCCGAGGTCGACACCACGGTTTAGCTGATTTTCTCCAGAAATTGTTAATTTTAATATTTGCATGAAATGATAAAATCTTAATTTAGGGAAACCTAATACGAGTATAAGTATAATGTGTTTTTGTTTTTTTTTACACATTTTCACTTGTGTACAAGACCAGTCCCACACTACTCGCGAATGCTAACAAATGTTCGTGTATCGGGTGACTTGACTGTCCAAGTAGTGTCGGAGGTATACGAATGGTGAGAGTTCAATCGAGTATTTGGCATTTGAGGAAATTCACCTTGGGAGTGGTCTCTTGACACGAATCAAAGGAAGTGAACGTTCAGCACTGAAGTCTCAGCGAACATTCGAAATGCTCCCATACTACAATTCGGTCGTTTATGTCGTCTAGTTTAGTACACATTGGGCGCTCTACTAGTTCTATCATTTTGTAGCTACTGTAGAATCGTAATACACTTAATGATTAACTATTTATTTATTTATACAGTATAGTATGTTGCTATGTTGTAGTGTACCATGTAGTGTAACATTAAATACAAGTTTTATTCAATAAGTTGATCATTGTTTTGCTAACACGCAATAGCAATGCCGACTTATGTTTGCTTTGGTACGAATTGTATCAAATTTGGTGCAGACCCAGAGCGTTAAAACATGTTGAGTGATTGTGAAAAACTTTATATATAATATATATACCTTGTCCTATTCTTGTTGAGAGATGCCATCCACCACCTTCTTTTTATTCTGGATTTTCTGGGTTTATTACGCTCCAATAACAAGACACTCGATAGTACCTATAATAACTGCAGCAGCAACAGCAGTGACGTCATCACTTGCGTAATCTAGTGTGTAATGGCAGCCGACTAACACCGAAGTGAATGATTTGATCGAATATTCGGGGTAGACAGTCGTGAGAAGTGTGTGAGATCCACAGAAGGCAAATATTCGTGTAGATTTTAGGATATAATTGAGTGACGAATATAGGCAAACATTCAGATGAAACATTTATCCGTAATCGCAAATAGTGGGGGAAAGGCTCTATGTACCGGTAGTAATTCAAATATTTGTAGTGGCTAGAGAATACTGGTGGTAGCTGTGTCCTAGTATATTGCTGAAGTATCGTCAAATGTTCATAGGAAGCTACAATTGAGTGGTTATTAGACCTACTTTCATGAATTGTACGTCCTATTATGTTATCCACAGCTATCATTTTTGATAAATATTATCAATACCTATAAAACTACACTAATAAAATAGTGAAATGTTATCAATTATGGCTACAAAGAAAATATTCACATTTTTTAAAAGGCTATGAAAATTGAATTGAGCTGAAAATTGATATTTGAGAGGGATTGGTACAAATACAAGTTTAACAGGGAGTAATCAAAATAACCTATGCGATATTGCTGTGGCTGCTGCTTTATTTTTAAACGTACTCTATGTGTAATTAAATAGGTTTTGGTCGTCGTAAAAACCTGTTGAATTTTGTGTAGTAAAAGGTTTTTTGTATGTGTTCGAAAGATGTAGGTAGGTATTTATTATATTAGTATATTAAGTATGTGCTCAAAATATGTACCCTTAGCTATTAATGAAATAAAATATTCAAATTTTTGAAATATAATCTGTCTACACAATGCTTTTTATAGTATTAACATTATGTTTAAGGTTGGGTTTTTTTGTTGCCAAAATTACATATTTTAAGCTTTTAAATATTTTATTTGTGTAAGGTTTTAGAGCACATATTAACTTGTTTATTGATTATACTTTATTTTAATATTATAAAGATAACAAAACTAAGATGGCTAGCGTGACACAAGCCAATAACTAATGGATTTGAACTACGTAGCTGGCGCTAGTAGCTTTAAGCTTTAATTCCTTAAATTATAGACACTTATTATTTAAGGTTGGGCATTCTGGAATGAGTACATTTGTTTTTATTATTTTAGATTCTTTAGAGCGGACTGAACTTTTCCACAACCTCATAAACGTTTATTCTGGTGGAAAAGAGGATATGCGCAGGGTGACAACATAAGTAATAATAACCAGATATAACCATATTAAAAATAAGTAAATAATTAATAAATGAGTTTAAAACACATGATTAGTACAAATTACCAGTTAAATTGGAACAATATTTTAATATGCGACACGAAAAAGAGGTTCCTAATTAAAACTTGAAGGAAGTAAAAAAATATTCAAAACATAACCTCAAATTAAGATTCCACATAAAATCGTCGAGTTTAAGGTGCCACAGTTTCCATATTTGAAACTGCGGCACGAGCACACTTGGTGGTATAGGTAGTACTAGGTACCTACAACAACCCTACATAGTCGTGGAACCTGGATCCTCTGGAAATTTTGAGATATTTGACTTT